>PVIH01016936.1:0-11343 GCA_004025045.1 Sigmodon hispidus
AAATGCAAATCAAAACAACTTTGAGATACCACCTAACACCTGTTAGATTGGCTAAGATAAAAGGCACAGATGACAGCCTATGCTGGAGAGGATGTGGAGCAAGGGGAACACTCCTCCATTGTTGGTGGGATTGTAAGCTTGTTCAGCCACTTTGGAATACAATATGGAGGTTTCTCAGAAAATTGAGAATCAATCTCCCTAAGGACCCAGCAATACCACTTCTGGGTGTATACCCTAAAGAGGCACATCCACACTCCAAAGGTATTAGCTCAACTATGTTCATAGCAGCATTATTTGTAATAGCAAGAACCTGGAAACAACCTAGATGTCCCTCAACTGAAAAATGGATTAACAAACTGTGGTACATCTACACAATGGAATACTACTCAGCAGTAAGAAAAAAATGATATCCTAAAATTCACAGGCAAATGGATGGATTTGGAAAATATCCTCCTGAGCGAAGTATCACAATCTCAGAGAGATAAGCAGGGGATGTACTCACTCACTAGTGGTCTCTAAACAAACAAACAAGAAAAAAAGCCAAACATGCCCAAGCAGCAAACCACAACCACTGAACAGCGTGGGATCAGAAGCACCCTGGACTGACCCTTCGAACCCCTCTCCAACTATAGGAACACCAGACTTACTCTTGAGGGAGTGGGGACAAAACTGGATTTGGCCAGGAGTGGAGACTGATCCAAGCATTATTGGGTCAGTGGGACCATAGGACTGTCTGCTCCCTGCCCAGGGAGGGGATGGGGAGTTGCAGAGAAGAAAAATGACAAGATGTAGTGGGAGGGGGAAGGGACCTTGAATAAGGATATACAGGGATGGGAAAAAAAATTTCAGAGGGAAAGCTGAACACAAAGTAAATATATATGTAGCAATCTTATTCGCATTATCACCCTTGATAAGTCATGCCTTTGATTCTTATCCTCTTTATAGTTATTGTTAATTTTTCCTCATTTTAAATTCATGTAACTGGTTTTTTTTGTTAAATACAAAATAAAGAAGGAAAAAAAATAAAAAAAAGAAAAAAAGAAATCCTGAATCCAAAATACCAAAAATACACATATGTAGTCTTACTGACCACATTTCTCTGTGTAATTGTAAAACTAATGGAAGAGAAGCATGGGTAGTACACAAAATTAACTAAATGGTTCTGCACAGAGGACAATCATGATGGATGTCTTTTTACTAATATATAGTCATGAGAAAATGGAAAATTTAAAGCAAGGATTAGTATTTGCATTAGTTAGGGTTTTTATCATTGTGAAGAGACACCATGGCCACAGCAACTGTTATAAGGGAAAATATTTCATTGGGGTGGCTTACAGTACAGAGGGTCACTCCATTATCATCATGGCACAAAATGATGGCATGCAGGCAGACATCGAGCTAGAGAAGTAGCTGAGAGTCCTACATCTTGTAGATACCCGAAGTTGACTGAGTGTCACGCTGAGCAAAGCTTGTGCAAAAGAGACCTTGAAGGCAGCTGTCTCAAAGGTAGTGAGTGACACACTTCCTCCAAGAAGGCTGTACCTACTTCATCAAGGACTTGCCTCCTAATAGCTCCACTCCCTACAAGTTTATGATGGTCAATTACATTCCAAATACCACAGTGTTGTACTCATGAGCTGTACTCATGAAATAGAGAAAGGAAGTCATAAAACTAAAAGATTATGTTGGTATAAAAATACATGAATACCTTTCCAAGTTAAGAGATAAGGTTTATATATTTAATACCATCAAAGTAGATAAATATTATTGACTTGTTTAAGGAGGAAATTACAGGGCTAGAAGGATCAATTAAGACTTCTCAAAAATGAGAAGTGACTAATTGAAGAGCTATGAAGGGCAAAGGGATACCAGCTAATGTCTGATGAAACCTTGGGAAATCAGAAACATTTACAGAAAATACGGGAACATGAATCTATTAAGAGAATGAAGAAAAATATGTACATAAATTTAAATAAGCCCTGTTTGCATTGACAAATTTTAGTGTCAAATTAAATGGATGAGATATGTTCACATTGCAGTTTGAGGATATTTTAGAATTCCCAAAGCAGAGAAGAGTCCAATGCACCCAGCAGAAAAAAAAAATATATGATTTAGAAAACAATTAAAATTATATTGACACCAGACTTGTTAGCAGCAATCTTTAGAAATTAAGATAAATTATAGAAGTCACTGAAGGAAAGATCCACATTTCTAAATATAATCATTTTTAGTCTGGCATTTTATACAACTAAGCTGGTGCTAAAATTAAAGATCAACATAAAGATATTTTTAGTACATATAACATATGCATATTACTTTTGCAGATAGCAATTCTCTCTTTTTCATGGTGGGCAAAATCAAAGATAAAAATGAAATGAGAAAACATGTTTAAAAACTAAGAGTGATCAGATATGGTTTGAATGAAATCTTGAATTGATTTTGGAAGATGAGTAAGAACAGCTTTGATTTGAGTTGACTCAATAGTTTTGACAAGGAGCGATTTTATCATAGGGGTGGGTAGACAACCAAACCCACTGTTAGGATATGTTTAAAGAAATCATTAATCACAATTACATCTAGATGGACAGGTTTAGTAACAGCAGACACATTTTATAATAGCAAAGATAAATAGCCTCACGAAAATAAGAAAAATATTAATTTCCTATTGAAAAATCTCCAGGTTAAAGAAAATTGAAGTGTTTAGGTGACTGATATATTTTGCTTTTGTTGTTTAAATATATTGTCTTTATACATATTGATAAAGCTTAAATACAATTTTGCGTCTGCTAAAATTGAAGTGTTAACTACTAGAATTATAAAACTTTTATGAAATACTTTCACCACTGCTTTACCAATAACTTTAGATATTATTTTATAAAGGAAAGATAATAAGTATATCAAAAGGGAGATATTTTAATGTAAAATCTCACCAGTTTCTATTACCACAGTCAGTGCTTGCATAAATCACCTCTGTTGATGGCCCGTATCTGAGTAAAGTATTTGAGTGTCCAGCTAAGTGGCAGCAGGACCAGTAAAGATTAGAGGAGACTTTACATTTCCATAATGACCGACAACTCAATCTGCTTACAGATAACAATTGACAGGAGATATGCCACTGTGAGAGGTAAGGCTTTGTTCCAATCAGGACACTTCTGCCAAGACATTATGGGTGGTAGACATTTAAACTAATTAACATTATTTAACTCTATTACAGAAAGATTTGCCAAATTCATTTTTTCTCACTTGTGAACTCAAGATCATACCTTATGAGCTCAATTATAGCAACATTATTCTTTTTTAAAAATTTATTACAGTAATTTTAAAGTAGCTGAAACAAATAAAATGCCAGTATATTGACCTCTATTTTATGAAGTAGTTGACTATGTGTTAATAGCCTGTTCCTGATCATACCCCAATTTATCGCCTATTTTT
Source organism: Sigmodon hispidus (assembly GCA_004025045.1). Lineage (NCBI taxonomy): Eukaryota > Metazoa > Chordata > Mammalia > Rodentia > Cricetidae > Sigmodon > Sigmodon hispidus. The sequence continues at coordinate 3,433 of PVIH01016936.1, forward strand.
CCCCTAATAGAAATAGTGGGGGGTTTTTTGTAACAAAAATAAGCAATATAGATAGTAACATTTGCACCATCCAATCCTCATATCCCAATTAAGTTTTATCAATTTTTCAATAATTTATTTGTATCAATCCTCTGATTTCTGATTTAATTTTCTTGATGTATCTCTTTCCGTTCACAACCAAGTAATACTTCATTGCTGCATTGGAAATGGGAGTAAGGAGTTAACACTAAAAAATTATTAGAAAGCTGAAAGGGACAGGCAAGACAGATTTTTCACACTGAGTCATAAAGAGGCTGAGATAATGTTCCACACGTGTGACCAAATAAAAATGCTTTGAAAATAGAACAGCCGTGAAATAGACACAAGATTTTAAGACTCAGCATTCATTCTCTAAAACCAATGTAAAATAAACTACTTCTGTAAACATTCATTGAACTTCAAGCAAGATGGACTATTAAAAAATAGTCAAACATGCATAAGTGTATACTAACATATAAATATATATATATATATCATTCTAGTCTAAAGAGAAATCAAAATTAAATAACACTGATGTAAGATTTAGAACAGTTGTAATAAAACTGACAAGAAAGTTGTGTACTGAATGTGCCAACACATCTCTCCCTGCACAGAAATGCATTTTGCAATCCAGGACAGTAAGTAAGGAGATTTGGAGTAAAAATTATCTAAGGAATTTTTTTTTAGTAAGATTTAAAACTGAAAGAATAAAACAAAAGAGTAAATTTTGAAAAATTCCAATTGAATTGTAAAAATAAAACATAAACACCACAATCATTTCACATGTTAAATATAACTATATTTAAAATATGTGAATCGATAATAATTAGAATCAATTACTTTGCAAGGTTAAAATATATATATGAAGAGAGTTGACATGTACAGTACCAATGGTGAGAGGTAAATGTTATGTAGATTCCCACTGGTGCATGGAGGAAATGAGAAGAACAATAATTTATATTAGATGATAGGAGGGAATGTAATCTCCATGGAAACCAATAAAAACAAAAAAAAATTAATAACATAAAAAGAAATATTTGTTGATAATTGTTTAAATAGAAAATCTAAAATATTCTCAGATAAAATGTAAAATTAATAATGAATTTGGTAGTGTTTGAGGAGATATGATCACAATGAAACAATCTACTGATATTTTGTTTCAGTAACAAAGAAGAAATGCAATTTTAATCAAGCTCCTGTTTATAAAATATCAAATAATAGTATCAAAACATACATCAAGCGAAGGCTTAGAAAGCTTCATGTAAATACCACTAGTCATTGTAAGAACAGAGAGATGTAGCATATTCATGGACCAGAAGAAAATCTTAGAAAATTATTACTAAATACAAAATTGATAAGGAGAACTAAATAAACCCATCATTTTTTAAAAACCATGTGCACTTAAAGAAATTACACAGAAGTGTAAGCAATAAAGAATCCTCTGTGTTTTCTCTATAAACCATTGACATATGTTAGAAGAGACTAAGGTCTGTAAAAAAGGGCTTATTACTTTTCCCAGTCGTTGAAAGACCTGTTTCTTTCTTTCTTTTTTTTTTAATTTATTTTAGAATAAAGTCTCATTTTTTTATCCATGTACCAAGTCTTTTTCTGATGACAAGAACATGAACACACTGTCTTCTTCTCTCCTAATTCATATGTACCAATTTAGAGAAGAGTAACGACTGACTTTGCCTACAAATAAAAACATACAGGCACTAGCTCCAGGTGGCTGAGATTCCATATTGACATTGATTATCCAGTAAGTTCCCTGGAGGGAAAGACTCCAGGAATCATGAGGGGGCTTATGCAGGGGTTCTCTCTACTGTTGGTTTATAATCCCTTAGCACTCCAATAAAAAGCCTTTCCTATCTGTAACTAAGTCCAAAGAAAGATTTGAGCTGAGCAATCTCTGTGTTCCTCAGTGTGTAGAATGAATCATCTTTTATTCTATTTGTACCTGTTCACTGAGTTTGAAAAAGCGTGCTAAACGTGCTATACAAACCATACACTGGGAAGGTGTATGAGTGTTCATTTCACTGTGAAAATTGATAAACCTGTATTCCTTTTAGTGTACTGGCTGCACTTATTCACACCAGACTTCAATACTAATATAATATATAATTAGTAAAAAGGAAAAACCAAAATATTGCATTACAAATCTACATGAAATAGAAATGATATTCAAAGCTAAAGTTAAGTATGTTAAGACAACCAGCTGTAATAATTTGAAAAGAATTCATTGTTATGTTTGAGGATGGTTGAAAATCAATTACAGTAAGGAGGCAATGATAAGCCTATAAGTATATGAATTCAGGCATAATACTATATAGAAATGAAACCACTACAGAGAAAAAGCAACAGTTCCACACCATGTGAGTAGAACTCAACCAAGCACTGTCTGTTACTCAACCAGGAGCCCTGACACCAAACACTCAGGTACCATTGTGGTAAGAAGTACTTGATGGAAAAACAAAAGAGAGAGAAAAAGATGGAAAAACTCATGGGCTAGGGCCAGAGGTAGATCTCAAGAGGTGAGACTGGTGACAAACAAGTTGATGTGAATGGCCTGCTTGCCATCCAAGTCCAAGGTGATATCCTGGTCTGGGATATTGCCAAGTTCAAGGTCTTGGTCTGAGGCCCTATAGCAGCTAAAAGGATCTGTGTTCCTATCTGTGCCTTCTGTTGCCACTGAGGGCCTGTAGTCTGGGTCACTATCTGGGGCCATGTTGGTGTCCAAGGTCCATGCTTCCTTGGGGACCATGTTTATCCAAGTAGCCTTCACTGCCACCTGGGACAATGGTGACATCTTAGCTATGTCTGGATCTGTGGTCCTATCACAACTAGTATCTGTGTTGATGTTCATGGCTCATGTTTCTTCCAAGTACTACATGGATATCATGGGTCTGTTCAGTCACCTGAGACCATGTCAGTGTCCAAGGACCATACTGCTGCCCCAGCCCCACCGATTAGGGTGGCATATCTTCAGCCTTGGACCTGGCTCAGCAGACCTGCAGTGACCTGAGTCTACAGTGATGTTCATGACTCCTTTTACCATCAACAGCTCTGCAAATGTCAGGATCTGATCAGTCACCTGAAACCATATTTGTGTTTGAGGACTATCTTCCTGACAGGACCATACTAATCAGGGTGGCCTGTGCTGTCACCACAGCCATGGTATTATCCATTCCTTGACTGTCCATGTCTGAGTCTATGGTCCTGCTATAGCTGGGGTCTATGGTGATAGCCATGGCTTGTGTTAACATAGGGGGTCATTGGAACCATTCTATGCTGAGCTAGCCCTGCCCTTCACTGGCTCTGGGATAACTAGCCCTGCCCCTAGCTAAATACTGCAGAAGAGAGCTGGTGCAGCCCCTCAGGGGAGAGATGACCCTCAGTTTCACCCATCGGGCATGCACCTCCCCTGGGCAACTCACATGAGTTGATCCTTGGTTTTGGGTGCAGGTGACCTCACCCTGAGGACACAGAAACAGCAGAGTTGACCCCAACTCCAACCCCCTTGTCTGCCATTCTGTAGCATGGAAGAGGGAAAAATAGCCTCAGCCTCTTGCTACTTGTTGCAGGTGAGAGAGCTGGCCCTGGGTTCATGTGAGTGAAAGGATTCTGTTCCTCACCAATTGCACTCACAGGAGAGTGAGCCCTGCACCTTGCCTGGGCAGCACCAAAGCAGATTCTGTTGAGGGGGGGCACAGGTAAGAAAGTCTTGAGAGTGAGAACAGGAAAGCTGACTGACTCCCAGCCCCACCCAGGGCTCTACACAGTAATCAGGAGAGAGAGAGACCTGAATATCACGTGGACAAAGCAATAGAGCTGGTCCAGGTGGCATGAACGTGGCTAAATTGGATCTGAGGACCAGAGAGCAAGAAAACTAAACCTAGTCTAGCTTCTTGTTGCTGGCTACATTGGATGAAATAATGGAGAAAACTCTAGAGAGCTCATCCAGGTAGAGATAAAGAGGGAAGGCTGGTAGGCTGACCAAACTAGCTACAACTCAGTTTCAGAATTAGGGCTATGAGTTAGCAAACCCCAACATCCATCTCATCTATGAACTATAGAACATGTGAAGAGGACGAATGTACAAATACAAAACAGCAGATCTCCAGAACAGAGAACTGCAATAATATATCCTGGAGGAGTCTCAGTGACGTCCCAGTATCAAGGGTGTGGCAAAAGCCAAAAGCTCAAGCCAGAACAAAGACCCATGGCGATGAACACTTTCAAAAAAGATAAATGGACTAAAGGGTAAAGTGTGGGCCACACAACAGCGTCCATGATGAGATTCCTTTTGTTTGTTTTTCTTTTAAATTTTGTTGTTTTATTGGGGAGGGGGTTAAGGACAGAGATCACATGGGGGGTCGGGTTAGTGGGATTGGAATGCATGATATGAAACTGTAAATAACCAATAGATGTTAAAAATGCAAATGCCAATTGCATAAATGAAATATTATACTTAATACTATTTTTAATTAGAGTGTATAGCACTTTTTTTAAACATATATACCGTGTGTATGTGTGTGTGTGTGTGTGTGTGTGTGTGTGTGTGTGTGTGTAGGTAAGTATGCCATTACGTGTCTTTGGTGGTCATAGCTCAACTTGTAAGAATCCATTCTACCTTTCTATCATAGTGTCCCAGGGATTGACATAAGCCTTCAGGCTTAGCTGCACGGCTGGCTTTGCACTTTGCCTCTTTTCCCTTTAGTTTTTTTTTTTTTTTAACCTGTCAAACTTTATTTCAAAGCTATTCTTGAAGTTGAATATGAATGTGCCTTTAAAGCATAGAACTGTAAAATTATGTAATTCAATATCAGTAATCACTTTTTAAGTAAAACCCCTTATGATAGAAAAACCCTACAGTAGAATATACCATAGTGGGGAAGCTGGGGTGAGACTGGTATGTTTGAACAAAGCTATTAGTTCAATCAGACTTTTTTTTCAGATCTCTATATACTTTTGTTTTTTATTATTATCAAATTGCATAAAATGATACTAGAGAATGGGGCTGGTATGGTATATAGCTTAGTATGTGTATTTCAGTGTGTGCATTTTGTCTGAATTACTTCTGATTCATCTTCCTTCTGGCGAGCATCTATTGATTTCTACTAATGAAATCAAAAGCAAATTCCTATACTTCAAGTTATTTAAGAATATGGTATTAAAGGGGAACACTCCTCCTTGCTGCTGAGAGTACAAAGTCATATAGCCAGTATGAAAATTAACATTGCAGTTCCTCAGAAAGTTGGAAGTTGATCTACTTCAACATCTAGATATACCACTCTTGGACATATACCTAACAGTTATGTTAACACTGTGTTAACTGTGGCTTTATTCATAATAGTCAGGAACTGAAAAAAAATTAGATGACTCTCAAAAAACGAATGTATAAAAAAAGGTGGTGCTCACTTTGGCAGCACATATACTAAAATTGGAATGATACAGAGAAGATTAGCATGGCCCCTGCACAAGGATGACACACAAATTCGTGAAGCGTTCCATATTTTTCGAGTACGAGAGGTGGAAGATAGAATCTCTGAAGTGGAAGACTCAGTAGTTCAATTAGATATATCAGTCAAAGAAAATAGTAAAACTAAAAAAGCCAAAACTCAAAATGTTCAAGAAATCTGGGACACCATGAAAAGACCTAATTTGAGAATAATAGGAATAAAAGAAGGAGAAGAATACCAGCTCAAAGGCACAGATATGTTTTTAATAAAATCATAGAAGAAAACCTCCCTAATCTGAAGAAGGTAATGCCTATAAAGATACAAGAAGCTTACAGAACACCAAATAGATATGACCCCCCAAAAAAGTCAGTGCACCACATTATAATCAAGCCACAAAACATACAGAACAAAGAAAAAATTTTAAGAGCTGCAAAAGAAAAGGGCCAACTTACATATAAAGGCAGACCCATCAGAATAATGTCTGACTATTCAATGGAAACAATGAAAGCTAGAAGGGCTTGGTCAGAAGTTATACAGACACTAAAACAGCATGGCTGTCAAACTAGAATACTATACCCTGCAAAATTATCAATCACTATAGATGGAGTAAACAAGATATTTCATAACAAAGTCAGACTGAAAAAATATTTATCTACCAATCCAGCACTACAGAGAGTATTTATTGCAGTACTAACCCACCAAGAAATATATGCTAACTAAGGTTTTTTTTGTTTAAAAGTTACTTACATAACAGGAATTGTTCCAGGGGAGGAGGAGAAAAGGTAAGAGAAAGACAGAGAAGCAGAGAGCAGGACCATGGAGAGCACAAACGATCTGCGCCTCAGCGAGCAGGAGCAGTCCCAACCGTGGTGAGCCAGAGCAATCCTAACCATGCAGAGCAGGAGCGATCCGTGGAATGATCTGCATAGCAGAGCAAAAGCAGTACCAGCCGGCCAGTCCTTCCTACCCCATGTCACTCATCCAGATGCGCGCCCACTTCCGTCTTCCGGTGCGGCGCTCTTTTGTTGTTTCCCTCAAGTCAACCATGCTCCGACCAGCTCAGCACTCTGGCGCAGTTTTTCTGCGTAGCTTCAGATTTCCTGCTACATCTCCCCTTTCTGTCTAAATAGGAGGGTTCTAAACTAAATATAAAACTATATACTATAGGGATCATCATAAGGCAGTGTCTGGGGGAAAAAAACGGTACTAACATAAGTGAGGTCAAACTACCACTAACAAACAACAAATACAAGGTGCAATTTAATGTCTAAAGTGTTGATATGAGGAAATGAACAGGGATTGCTTCAAGGCTGTTTATCTCGAACAATAAAGTTCTAACACCTGAGTGTCCTCGCTGAGATGTGAAGTAATAACAACCTCAACTATCCAGGCTTCAGCACCATCAAGACCTGAGAAGGAAAATATATACCTGAAGTTGGAAGCATGATGAAGTAACTTCCAAAATTTAGGAGAAGACAACAACAGTTAACTACCTGGACAGTCATCCACCACTTCTCTGTACAACGGGAGCATCCATCCTTGTGGCCACGGGCCTATGATATCTTACAAGTCTCCATAGAAGCAGGGTATATTTTGGTAGGACCATCTTATCCTGTCTAGGCAGGCTTCAGCAGTCTCTATCCTTCATCCTGCTCATCCATTTCGGATAGTGAGCACGCTGACAGCAGTCAGGGCAAGTGCTGTTCTTTGCCCCTCAGGCCATTGTTCGCCAAATAAGACAATCTCTTTGCAAGATGTCCATGATGCTCAACACCACCTTGAGAAAGGAATGGTGATGTCAGGAGTTGTCATGTCTCTCAAGGCCAAATTCGAGATAACAAAATCTTGAATGCCATATTCTCTTGGTCTATGAAGTGGTTGAAGATGCCTATCTACCTGGTACATTCTAACATGTTTCCGAAAAGCCTGAGTATCCTGACTATTAGGTGATAAATCTGAGTAACCATAATCTGCAATCCCAATCAACCAAGAAAGTGAAGCTAACATTGTAAAAATAGGCATTCCAAAATGAGTGTACAGCTCCTCCATAATAATTTCAAGTATAACAATATTATGAATATTGACCAAAATACACATTTCGTATCAAAAGACAACAATATCCTAACTATATATTATTATCCAAAATATCTAAACAGAGTTATATAAAACAACTTGTGTATATGTTACAACAAATGTTATGACTAGCATGAATAATTAGAGGTAGAAATTGCATTATGGAAATGGCAATGTACTTAATACACATCAATGTGCAGAATATTTTAAAAAGAGGTAGACACATGCAAATTAAGGCAATTATACATTCAACTTTGTAGCAATATATATATTATCTCAATCAAACATATAGATTGATTTCCCATTTGTATCAATATACAAACATTTGTACCATGGTGATTCATTTTTCGTACATCCTTCG
>PVIH01016936.1:19392-43965 GCA_004025045.1 Sigmodon hispidus
AAGGGGGACATAACAACAGACCCCCAGGAAATACAGAGAATTATCAGATCATATTTGAAAATCTGTATTCCACAAAAATGGAAAACCTAGAAGAAATGGAGAGCTTTCTGGACAGGTACCATCTACCAAAATTAAATGAAGATCAGATTAATTACCTAAATAGGCCTATAACCCTTAAGGAAATTGAAGCTGTCCTTAAAAACCTCCCCAAAAATAAAAGCCCTGGTCCAGATGGTTTCATTGCCAAATTCTACCAGACGTTCAAAGAAGAATTACTACCGTTACACCTCAAACTATTTCACACAGTAGAAACTGAAGGAATATTGCCAAATTCCTTTTATGAGGCCACAATTACCCTAATACCCAAGCCACTCAAAGACACAACAAAGAAGGAGAATTACAGACCAATTTCCCTCATGAATATTGATTCAAAAATTCTCAACAAAATTTTGGCAAACTGTATACAACAATGTATAAAAGATATCATCCACCATGACCAAGTAGGATTCATCCCAGAAATGCAGGGCTGGTTTAACATACAAAAAACTGTAAATGTTATCCATCATATAAACAAACTAAAGGAACAAAACCACATCAACATATCCTTAGATGTTGAAAAAGACTTTGATAAAATCCAACACTCCTTTATGATTAAAGCCCTGGAGAGATCAGGAATACAGGGAGAATATCTAAATATAATAAAGATGAACACAAGAAGCCTGCATCCAGTATCAAACTTAATGGAGAAAAACTCAAAGCAATCCCACTAAAATCAGGAACAAGACAAGGATGTCCTCTCTTTCCTTATCTATTCAATATAGTTCTCGAAGTTTTAGCTAAAGCAATAATTGAATGGAAAGAGATTAAGGGCATACAAATTGAAAAAGAAGAAGTGAAGCTATCTCTCTTTGCAGATGATATGATTGTATACATAAGTGACCCACAAAATTCTTCCAAGGAACTGCTACAACTGTTAAACACCTTCAGCAATGTTGCAGGATACAAGATAAACTCAAAGAAATCAGTAGCCCTTCTATACACTAAAGATAGAAGAGCTGATAAAGAAATAAGGGAAACATTACACTTTATAAAAGCTGCAAATAGTATTAAATACCTTGGAGTAACTATAACCAAAGAAGTAACAGACCTATTTGACAAAAATTTTAAATCACTGAAGAAAGAAATTGAAGAGGATATCCTGGATTGGTAGGATCAACATAGTAAAAATGGCAATTCTACCAAAGGCAATCTACAGATTCAATGCACTGCCCATCAAAATCCCAACACAATATTTTTTGGACCTTGAAAGAACAATACTCAATTTTATTTGGAATAACAGGAAAGCCAAGATTGCCAAAATAATTTTACTCAACAAAAGAACCTCAGGAGGTATCACCATCCCTGACTTCAAGCTATACTATAGAGCTACAGTAATAAAAACAGTCTGGTACTGGCATAAAAACAGACTTGTGGATCAATGGAATAGAATTGAGGATCCAGACATTAACCCAAAAACCTATGAACACCTGATCTTTGACAAAGAGGCCCAAAACATTCAATGGAAAAAGGATAGTATATTTAACAAATGGTGCTGGCATAGCTGGATGGAAGTGTGTAGAAAAATGCAAACAGATCTGAGCCTGTCTCCCTGCACAAAACTCAAATCCAAGTGGATCAAAGACCTCAACATAAACCCAGCCACTTTGAACTTGATAGGGTTAGAGTTAGAAAAGAAAGTGGGAAATACCCTCCAACGAGTTGGCACAGGTGACCACTTTCTAAATATAACACCAGTGGCAAAGACACTAAGACCAACAATCAATAAGTGGTATCTCCTCAAGCTAGGAAGCTTCTGTAAAGCCAAGAACACTGTCAATAGGACAAAACAACAGCCTACAAAACGGGAAAAGATTTTAACAAACCTTAAAACTGATATAGGACTGATCTCTAAGATATATGAAGAGCTCAAGAATCTAGAGCTGAAAACCTTGAATAACCCAATCAAAAAATGGGACTCAGATCTAAAAAGGGAATTCTCAGCAGAGGAATTACGAATGGCTGAAAGGCACCTGAAAAAGTGCTCAACATCTTTAGCCATCAGAGAAATGCAAATCAAAACAACTTTGAGATACCACCTAACATCTGTTAGATTGGCTAAGATAAAAGGCACAGATGATAGCCTGTGTTGGAGAAGATTCGGATCAAGGGGAACACTACTCCATTGTTGATGGGAGTATAAGCTAGTTCAGCCACTTTGGAATGCAATATGGTAGTTTCTCAGAAAATTGAGAATTAATCTCCCCAAGGACCCAGCAATACCACTTCTGGGTATATACCCAAAGATGCACATTCACACTGAAAAGGAATTAGCTCAACTATGTTCATAGCAGCATTATTTGTAAAAGCAAGAACCTGGAAACAACCTAGATGTCCCTCAGCTGAAGAATGGATTAACAAACTGTGGTACATCTACACAATGGAATAGTACTCAGCAGTAAGAAAAAAGGATATCCTAAAATTCGCAGGCAAATGGATGGATTTGGAGAATATCCTCCTGAGCGAAATATCACAAACTCAGAAAGATAAGCAGGGGATGTACTCACTCATTAGTGGTCTCTAAACAAACAAACAAGAAAAAAGCAAAGCATGCCCAAGCTGCAAACTACAACCACTGAACAGCCTGGGATCAGAAACATCCTGGACTGAATCTTCGGATCCCACTCCACCTAGAGGAACACCTGACTCACTCTTGAGGGAGAGGGGACAAAATTAGATTTGCCAGGAGTGGAGACTGAACTAAGCATTATTGGGTCAGTGGGAACATGAGACTGTCTGCTGTCTGCCCAGGGAGGGGATGGGGAGTTGTGGAGAAGAAAGAATGACTTGATGTGGTGGGAGGGGGAAGGGACCTTGAATGAGAATATACAGGGATAGAAAAAAATCCAGAGGGAATGCTGAACACAAAGTAATTTTATGTGTAGCAAATTATTTGCATTATCACCCTTGATAAGTCATGCTTATGATTTTTATTTTCTTTATAGTTATTGGTAACTTATGAGCTTTTTAAATTCAATTTACTGTTTTTCTTCATAAATATAAAATAAATAAAGAAGAAAAAAAAAGGTGGAACACTTTCACACTGGAATATTTCTCAGTTGTTTAAAACAAAGGACATCAATAAATTTTCATCCAAATAGATGCAACTAGAAAAAAATTATCTTAAATGATGTAACTCGTGCTCAAAAGGATAAATATGATATGTATTCTCTTGTCTGTGAATATTAGCTATTATGTAAATGATAACCATGCTACAGTTCATAGACTCAGAGAGGTGAGCTAAATAAGACAAGCCTAGAATGGCACATGAGTCTCCCTGGGAGAAGAAAATAAAATAGATTTCACAGATGGACTGGTGCTTTGTTGGGGATGGGAGGGCCAGGGTTTGGGTAGATTGGCTAAAAGATGGCTGGAATGGGGCTGCCATTTGAGGGTTGATGTGAAACTTTGTGCAGGAGAACTTTCTGGGATGCATGATGATGATCCTAATGAGGAATCTGAGTAATGGTGGATATAGAGGCTCAACTGGCCATCTCCTGTCTCCAGGCAAGGCTTCCAGTAGTAGGCCTAGGTTGCATTCAATTGAGTTGTTAGCCAAAGGGTTCCCATGTAAACTGCCAAACAGCACAAGCTATTGCTAAGAAAAAGTGTTCTGCTTTCCAAACCAACCGTGGGACCCCATTGCAAAGGATAACAACCATATCACCCATTGAACATGGAGAAATAAAACAGGTACCTACATGGAACCTTCATCCCTATATTCTAGTGGGGTTTTTTTGTGGGGGGAGTTACTTTGCAAGCTATGGAAAGAAAAACTTGGACACCATCCCAACCACAAAACCTTGGACTTGCAATCTGTTCTGCCTACAAAATGTGCTAGGATTCTACTGGCACAGAAGTTGTGGGAGTAGCCAACCAAATATTTAATTTGACTTAAGCCCATTCCATAAGAGAAAACAAAGAACCAGAGACTAGATAGACCAGAGACCTAGGGTAAAATGAAAATAAAAATAAAAGTATAAATAAAATGTCACCTAGTGACAGTCTGCTATACTTATAGATCACTGCCTTATCCAGTCATCATCAGAAAGGCTTCCTCAAACATTAAATGAGGACTGACACAGAGACTTATAGCTAGGCATTATGCAGAGAGAGGGTTGACATGGGAGGTCTTTATCAAATCCCTCCCTACAGAGCCCAGGAAATCTCACAGTAGGAAAGAAATCTTCTCTAAGAGTCAGAGAGGATGGAGGAGATCAGGACAAGGCCCTCTGAATCAAATGAGTGAATTGCATATGAGTTCACAGAGACTGAAGCAGCAAGTTCAGGGCTTATATAGGTCTGTGCCAGATAGTATGCATATATATCTATATAGATCTAGATCTAGATAGATAGATAGATACATACATAGGTACATAGATAGATTATTTCATAGAAGCCTGTTCTTTTCTAATGAGAGATAAAAATTGGATTCAGATGGGATATGGGAAGTAGGAGAAGTATTGGGATAGAAAAGTATAATCAGAATATAAAAAAATATATTTTCAATAAATAAAAAAATAATATGCTATTGATTGCAAAATTAAAGGTAAAAGAACCAAACCATCTACCTCTAAGAAAGATATAGAGGCAACAACACACAAAGCTATTGAGAATTTCTTTTCATTTTATTTCAAGGATGTAGACCCTCAAAATCTTTTGTGATAATATATGTTTTTAAAAATGGACATTTATGTTAAGCAGGATATGTCTTTGGTGTCAACCCTACAATAGAGTAGGTTTCATGTTGTATTCATGTTCACTGCCACCCAGGGCTTTTTAAAATTTTGGTTCCACATTTATTCATTTATAGAAATATATACATTATAAATTATAAATATACATTGTTTGGCAATTTTACATCATGCACCCCATCTCTCTCAGTTAGCAGTCCTCTCAGATTCATTTTTAAAAATGCATTTTGAACTGTATTAGGCTTGAAAATGTAAAATACTTCATATACAGGTGAGAACCTGCCTACCGTATGAAACATTTGCTTTACTTTTGAAATAAAAATTGACATGACATATTAAACATAATAAGCTAAATCAGTTTTTAAATAGTCATGAGTTATAAAGACACCATTTTCCAGCTAACCATTTACTAACATGCTAAGTTATGAAACCTTTATAGATAGTTGAAAATTATCTTCAACTGATCTCTTTGTCCCCACTCAAAATGGCCCTCTTTCCATTTTATGTCACATGAATTCCTCTGAACAAGACCAATTATGATGTTATGCCTTTATAGTATCATGTCTCTCAAATACCTGCCCTTGTAATTTCCTCTTAAATTACCTATTATCATGAATATTTCATGAGGTATTCTTTTAGAAGGGTTCTTTTAATTTTCTAAATATAAATTGTTATGTTTTTACTGTACATAAGTTTTAGATATATATGAGTAGTTTATATAGTTTATATGAGTTATATGTATGAAATCAAGAATTAGATTCAAACTGGATATTTGATTGATAGATAAATGTGTAATGACTTTTAAGATTTCAGAGATCCTTAATTTTTATACAACTTGGTCAGATGTTTTGATAGTTGGGAGAGACATCATCTGCCAGAGACTAATGAGAATATGAAATTGAGCTCATCAAATTGATGATGCATTCACTACTATATATGATTTTTTCAGCATCCAGTTATATTAATAAACTAGTTTGAGGATTTACTATCCTTTTAATATAGACCCATCATAAATATTCTGCATTGAGTTTTGCTAGTATGTAAGATGCTAGAGTATGGAAGGTAATTATTTGTAAATTATCAAATATAAGGTATATAATAGTACAAGAATGCAATTAACAGAATGTATTTTTTTAGCCAATCTGCTATACAGTAATCATTTTGAAAGCTATATATATTTAAAAGATGGCAATATTTAGGCTGTGCATTTAGTACATGTGCACTAATTGATAATCAAATGTTAGATGCTATATTTAGCTAGAAAAATCAACATGTAAAGATCATTTTAGAGTCTCAGTTGAAAAATGAAGTAGCTATACTTCTAAAATATTTTTAAAGTTGAGTTAAAGCCAAGCATGTTAGATTCCTTTGCTTTATAAATCACCAAGAAGTTTTCATAAATTTTATGTAATAATTCCCAATTCAGAAATTTCTTCTACCAATCATTGAACTCCCAGGCTCCTATGTTCTACTGGGAATGGAGAGGTAGAATGCAAAGGAGTGTAATAATAAGTTATGATAAGATAAGATGCAGAGTACCTACTACCAGAGAGCCTCATCTCAGATACAATCATAAAACATTGATGGGATATTTCTCATGCATTTTCAAGCTCTCAATTTTTTTTATTGTTTTTGAAAATCAATATCAAACTTTATATAAAAAAGCAAAAACATTCAGAATAGCTTAAAAAACCCATACAGTAATAAAACTTCTCTTTTCTCTAAAATACATGAAGCATAAAAAATAAAATCTAAAGCTATTCAAGCCAGATTAAGCTCAGCTACAGTTGAAAAAAGCGCAGTAGGTCACAGTTAATGCCCAGGGATACATTATGGCCACCACAAATTTTTGCTAAGCAACCTTTTGACAGTCAAACCAGAAGGTTTGTTTTCTTTTTTATTCTATTTATTTATTTATTTGTGTGTGTGTGTGTGTGTGTGTTTTAAATCATTTTATTCACCCATCATCTTACAATGAAAAAGAATGTTTTTGGTTAAAGTCCACTAGTGAGTGAATACATTTCCTGTTTGTCCTTCTGGGTTGCAAGACCTCTCTCAGGAGGATATTCTCCAAATCCATTCATTTGCCTGCAAATTTTAGTATACGATTTTTTCTTACTGCTGGGGAATAGTGGATTGTATAGATGTACCACACTTTGTTAATCCATTCCTCAGTTCAAGCTCTCAGATTTTATCCTGAGTTCTGCATATTGAATTATAATGTCAATGAGGAACAATAAAGACCCTCTAGAAATCACTGTTTGACTAGTATCTCTTACAGTATCATAAAGAACAATGATATTTTATTTCAGGTATTCTATTCTATGAGTTGTAAACAAAACAAAAAATAAATAAATAAAATGAAAGTCTAAGAGAAAAGGCTGAGCATCAGTACAGATCCCATTCTACTTCCAAATTCATCCTTAGGCCTGACACCATGTGACCAGCTGAAGTATGGTTCTGTTCTAGCACCTCTCTAATGATAATGGACTGTATCCTCTCACAGCATAAAATGAAACATATCCTTCCTTCATTTGCAAGCAGCACTTCTGTTTGTTGATGCCAGAGCAATGATTAAAACCTGACATAATTTCACTGTGATATCGAGCAATCATATCTTTTTACATGTCAAATTAATAATATTTTGTCTTCTTAATAATTTTAAGTCCTGTTAATAGTTGACAAGATGTAAAGCAAATAAGAACTATCTCAGTAAATAGTATGTAAACAACTTGTGGTGGATCTAGGCAATATAATATTTTTCTGATGTCAAAATATCTAATAAATACATGTTGAAGTCATAGATGTTGTGGAGGAATCTTAATTATGTACTAATTTATTAATGAAATAAGCAATAAAAAGCTACACATTATGTGAGTTCATCTATATGCAATTCAGCAAAAGCTAAAACTTGGAGACCACACATAGATCAGTGATAATGGAGGCCAGCATGAAAGACTGGTGAATAAGAGGGTCATAAGGAAGCAAAAATATTCTGAATGATTTTAAATGGTGAATATATTCAGTATACGGCAATCCAAACATAAATTTAAAAACCCCAGTAGTGAGCCTCAATCTACTGGTGATCTTATACTGGATATATGTCTATGTATATGTGTCAATGGAACAAGTAAAACATTGGATGGAGAACACTGGTAACAGAAGTCCTAAAAATATTACAACAAAAGGTGTGTGAAAAATCTCTGTATTTTTTACTTACCTTAGTATAAACTAAAATCTCTTCCAAATTATAGAAATTATTCTTAAAGGTCATTTAAGTATTACATATACTATAATTTACTGACAAAAATTTCAACCTCAATACTATGTTCTCATTTATATTTTCTAAAGATTCAACAAATTGCCTCATTTGAATATTTAAATTTTATTTTTTAATGTTTCATTTATTTTAGAGAAAAGAGAAGTTTTATAGCTTTATGGCGTTTTTTGTTTTTTGTTTGTTTTTTTTTTTTTTTAGCTATCCTGACTGTTTTGCTGTTTTATGTAAAGTTTGATATTGATTTTCAAAAAACAATTTAAAAAGAAAAAAAAATAAGAACATGAGGTTGGGAAGAAGGCATGTTGGGGTTCTGGAATAACTAAAGAGAGGTAGTAAAAAGGGTTACCAACAACACTCTCTATATATTTATGTTTTAAAGGAATAAATAAAAATATTATTAAGATAATACCCATTTTAAGTTAAAGTAAGATATCAAATACTGATATAAATATTTTATTGAATATATGTAATTATTAGAAAGAAAAATACTTTCAGTGCAATATACAAATGATGTGGGATTTCTTTCTATATGCTTTAAATATCATTGGTTAATAAAGGAATTGTTTTGGCCCTTGGCAAGGCCTCTTAGAAGTAGGCACAAAATTGGAACATAGATAAAGGGGAAGAAATGTGGAGTGAGACAGAGACACTGTTGGTTGATGTTAAGGAGGAAGATGTAAAGGATTTCAAGTAAGCCACCAACCACATGGCAAGACAAATTCATTGAAATGGGTTAAGATGCAAGAGCTAGCCAGCAATATGCCCGAGCCATAGGTCAAGCAGCATGTAATTAATATATGCCTATGCATAATTATTTGAGGCTCAATGGTGGGCTGCTAGCAGGTCTAAGCCTTGAGGGTAGGTTGGGAAGGCCAGGCCAAAACAATATTACTACATACAAGTAGTAATGTATGTAGTAAAGTCTTTGGAGTCTTTCTGACTTCTTGTTTCAATCACACTGAATTCTTTCAGTGAACTCATCTTTTTTTTTGTCTTGAAAGATGTATGCAAGAATTACATGCATATATTTTGATGTTTGGGTGGCCTTAATACCTTTGTGTTGAGGGTCATGCTTGCTAAGAGCAATAAGTAAAGGAAATAAAATACTGTGTCCTCTCTAGTTCTAGCACTTCAACAATTAAAGAATCTCATTTGTATAATAGGCTAACAGTCATTTCTCATAATTATCTATATTGAGGGCCACATATTTTTAAAACTTTAGTCATGTGCCTGTAATTATGCAATTTTAATTATGCGCCAGTAAGTAAATGAACAGCATGGATGGGTGTTTTTTGTAAATTGGGAGATCATAAGAGTGGGTATAAATCTGAAAGAACTGATAACTGAGTCTGATGGGATGCCTGGTGTAAAAAATCACCAAATAATAAATACATTAAAAGAAAACTAAGCTGTGACTGTAACATATTTGTGAGAGGAAGTTAAAAAATACAATTTGGCAAAATTTGTATCTTGAGTCTTTATTGAAAAAAATGAAAACAGCACAATCTATTTAATTCCTCTTTAGTAGTAGAACAAAGGCCATTTGAAGAAACCTTTTGCATGAGTCTTCAGGTTTTACTTGACTCTCTGTTCTGATGTCTGAGTGCTATAGAGACATGCCAGCATGCTCACTCTATCAGCTTTCTGTCTTTCATACTCAACTCCTATTTCTCCCTTTGAGCCTTGAGAACAAGGGATTTCTCAAGTACTGAGACTGAGTACTCCAAAGTGTCTTATTCTTTATCCTGATCCTTTGTGTGACACTCTCTGTTAAACTAATGAGGACAGAAAGAAGATGTACCAATATAAGTGCATAAATAGTTACTAGGTATTGGTTCAGTACCATGTCTGTGTTCAAAATTCATTACAGGAGGTTCTCCTTTAGAGCTTGTGACCCATCTGGTCTCTGATTTTGGACTCCATATGGTAGTGCTAGGTAAGGGTTTCATCTCATAAAGTAGGTCTTAATCCAATTAGACAGTGATTGGTTACTCAGATAAAGCACAATGGCAAACCACCTTCTCCCTTGCTCTTTCCTTGTCTTTGTATTTATTTGGTACCATATTTAGTTTTCATGAACACCAAACTTGTTTTTATTTGTCAATGCGCATGAATACTGTTTTTTTCACTTTGTAAGAACTTTATTTACATTCCATCTTTTTTCCTTCTGCTCAGGTGTTTGCAGAGCTCAGGACCACTCAGCGGTGGCTCCAATCCACTTGGTGGTCTGTGCTGTGGGAGCTGCTGACCAGTCCTCAGTGGCTGGCCGGGCACTCCAGTCTTCAGTAGGGAACTCCTGGATGAGTACCCTCAGACCAGTCGACCACCTCTGGCTGAGCAGCAGTGAACTCAGGAGCTGGTGCAGTCCATTCACCCTGAAACTCCTTCTTGGTAATAATGGCCTTCTCAGCAGCAGCCTGCTCCTCCTTCTCAATCTCCTCTGGGTCTCTGTAGAAGTAAAGATCAGGCATAACCTCCCATAGGTGTTCACGGGAGATAGTACCACGCATGCGGAGTGCTTCCCGGGCTAGAACACCACATCAGACCCACTGAGTGAGGTCCCTTGTTGTTGCACGGGATGGCAATGTCTACATAGCGCAGAGGAGGCAGAGGAGAGTCTGTTACACAGAACAATGGTGGGCAGGTTGACCTAAGACGCCTCTGGGATCAGAGACCACTAGAAGCTGTGGCTCTCTGAAAGCTGCTTGGATCTAGTTAGTGAAGGTCCCAGGAGTGGACTGGCCAGCAATTGGGGTGGCTCCAGTGGCAACAGCAAACTTCAGCACAGCTTGCTGCCCAGTGTTCCTGGAGATGACGCTGACATCAGCAGGGTTCTCAATGGCAACAGTACCGCGGGCTGCAAGCAACAACTTCTCCCGGGTCCTCTTGAGATTTATGATGTAGATACCATCACTTTTCCTTTTGTAGATGTCCTGCCCCATCTGAAAGTCAAGGTTAGTGCCACCTAAGTGGGTTCCTGTAGCATGGAATTTGAGGACATCCTCCTCTTTCATCTGCAGGACATCAAGAGCTCTGGACATTGTCTTAAGTTTCCCTTTAAGTTACGAGGGGAATCAAGAACAACACCGTATGAACTCGTCCCAGGGAAGCACGGAAAGGTACATGAATACTGTTGAGACTAGCTCTGGAATATGAAGAATTTTAAAGATGTCATACATTTAGCAACCACTGTTATCAACAGGTCCAATGTCTGATGCTCATCTGACCTTGATTTTGCTTATGGAAAGGTTTCATTCTTCATTTAGGTTTCATCCATTGAGTTTTGCTATTTCACCACACTATGTATAGATTAGACTTTTTACCTTTCCATCTTTAAACTCTTCCAACAGAATTATTTCCTTAATTCTAGAATATTCATTTCATATTAGTTGCCTAATTATTTTTCCATTAAGAGTATAGTGAATAGCTTTTAATTTCCATGGATATTTTCGTTGGTTGAGGAAATGAGCTATATACTTTAATAACTATGCTTATTATTATAAGCAAATAGAATATTTTATCTAAGTTTTCACAAATCATGAAAGCTTCTCAAATCTGAAACATTGTCATTACTAGGAACATAAATTGAATTCAGTAAACATTGGTCTCACTGTGTTCACCCCAGACATTTTCATATATTATTTTTTATTCTGACTCTATAAGTTGGGACATTGTAAGAAGTAACATTGAGATTATTACCTATCTTAGCATTATTCAGCTTTAATAAAGAAGACTTTCTTGATTCAGGAGTAAATCCCTCAATTCTGGTAATAATGAAACATCTGTGACAGTGAGTTTCTTCTGTTCTTTGCCTCTATTCTATTATATACTATAAAATACTATGTAGATATATATCTAATAAAGCACTTATGCTCAATAAATTATATACTTACACCAAATTTTATACTATTTGTCATATATCAATATATTTACTTTGAGTCATTATAGTTTGAAGTATCACATGACACTTTTTTACCTTTTTTGTTATTCATAACAGCAAAGTAGATAGACTACATTTTAAGTATCATTAATATATAGTATCTGGATACTGTCAAACTGAATTTTAAGAGCACTTTGTCAAGATATTAAGTACCTTCTTTCTTGACTTCAGTCTTTTACTCAAAACCTGATTTTTATCAGTATTGGAGATTTTTATCCCAAATTCTCATGTGTTTCTTCCCTTGCCTTACTTAGGTAGATAATTTCTGATCTTTTTTTTCTTTTCAACTTTTATTGCTTCTTGAATTTACAAAGCTCCTCTAAATGGCTATGAATGGTGTTCATCCATCTTCTTGCACTACGGACTCATCAGAAGTCTTGCTTCATTTGTGCAGAATCACTTAATACTAGTTAGAAACAAAGACATAGCCAGCATAAGCTATACTTGTATAAAGGAAATTTAGTTAATCTGATTTGATCCAAGTTGTGTTTTTAATGCCCCCAAATTGCCTTGTGCAGTTTGCTGCTGATTTACTTTAATTTGTTCCCGGCCCCTTGGTGTGCAAGTGTTTATGCTTTTCTCTCCACTTAAACTCCCTTAACTCAGACGTGCTCCTTTCCCTATAATACAAAGATTATGAAAAAGACTGTGCTAGAAGCATGACAAAGTGGTTAATTGCAAGCTAACACCAACCCTCTGCCCCTATGTGTAGGGAGTAAAAAGCAGGTAGTATGCAGTTCTCTGTTGGATGTCTGCTACGTAATCAAGCTACTAGCACATAATACCTGTCAGTCTTCCAAGATAAATTCAGTGTTTGTAGAGGTCTGTCTTAAAGGAGCCTGGAAATATATTTCATTTGCCAGCTGATGCCTAACCTTTTATATGTCAAATGTGTTGAACAATTCAGAGTATCCTTTGGCTATGAGAATTTAAAGTAGGCAAAAGTCAAAATGATGTTCTTGTCACAGATGCTGTATTAGCCATTATGGCAAACATGTGAAGATTTGTAGATCATTACAGGTGATTAATGTCTTGTCATTTGTTTCAGTGTTTTCATTTTCTCTCATTCTGCTCTTTATTTTCCATTTCATTTGTTGAGCTTTTTACATAGTTGCTGATAGTAGATTTTGTTTTCCTATATAAATCTATCAAGCACAAACTCTGTTGGTGAACTGAAAGTGAAGTCTTTGGATATCCCTCAATCTCCTCCCATTTGCTGTTCTATTTCTCTCTCCAAGAAAAACATTTTTTACAGGCACTACCTTTTAAATTATATTTTCTTTTAATTTAGAAAATTTTAAACATATGTACAAAAACTATGATGATATCCTTCCTACATTTTCCTCTTCTGTCTTCCCCTGTTTATCCCCAACATACCTTCTTCTATCTATGGGATATCATCAAAGAAAAAAAGAATAATTTTTCTTTTTCCAGTAGCTATTAAGTGTCAAAGCTCTTTATGAGGGTGTAAAATTTGGATAGCACTTTGCCCATAAATGCAGGAATTTTGAATTGCTTGATCTTGTGCAATTCTTATGCAGATAATCAAACCCATAATGAATTTATGAATGGAATAGCATTGTCATAGCTAGAAGACTATTTTTCCATTCCTTATATCTTACAGTCTTCCTTATTTTGTTTCTGTGGTGTCCCCTGAGCCTTGGTGCTTGGAGTGCTAATAAAGATGTCCTATTTCTAGCTAAACACCCAGTCTTTTATTCTTAGCACTTTGCTTAGTTCACATCTTAGATTGACTACTACCCACTACAAAAAAGCAGCTTCTCTACCAGGGTTGAGAGCTGTGCAGGTCTGTGCTAATAAGCATAAATATTTAGAAAACAATTTGACAATATTACCACTTATCATACCAACAATAGCAGGGTCAGAGCTTTTTCTATCATTTTAAACTGCCTAGGAAGTTCAGAACCACAAATAAACTATAGTTGTAACTAGACATTCTCTTCCTAAAGAGCCCATTATGCCTTATATCCATGGATAATTAAAACACAGACACAAGCCTTCCAGGTGAATCTTGCTAGTATAAATTGTCATCTCTGATTCCCGAGTCTGACTATGCTCTGCTCACTTTCTTATGACTCTTAAATACTGGCTGGATATAAATAAGTTTATTAGAAAATTCTTTCTGAGTCTTCAAAATCTTCTATGAACATACCTTTATTTATATAATCTTTCAGAGATTGGATACTTCTTCCAATCTGCTTCGCAGTTTTCTTTTTTCTTCCCATTTTCTCTCATACCTGATATATTTGCTCATAAGCAACATCACTTCCTGTTATCAATATGTTTTTGTATGATATATACTATGCCTTTTAACTGGAACATATATTTAATACAACTTCTGGATTTTGATACCTCACATTAATTATTTTTGTCATTGCAGAAACAAAATATCTGACAAATGATGATGCAATATTTAATTTTATCTTATGATTTCATATGAGAGACAAGATAGCTGAGGTTCTTAATCTCAGGGTTGTTAGGTTATGCCCATGTTGTACATAAGATATTGTAAGAATTATTTACTGGCAATTGATT
This sequence comes from Sigmodon hispidus, assembly GCA_004025045.1. NCBI lineage: Eukaryota > Metazoa > Chordata > Mammalia > Rodentia > Cricetidae > Sigmodon > Sigmodon hispidus. The sequence goes on from PVIH01016936.1 coordinate 33,959, forward strand.
ATATGAAAAATTAATATTTATTAAGGGGTTTATATAAATACTCACTGATATAACATTAAATCTTAAGGCAATTCTTGGAGAGTTGAACTGTCCTACACAGTGACAGTGTCTTTATTCTCCCTGAGAATGCAAGAACAAATAGGAACTGCAGGTAGTATGCAACTGGGCCTGTAATGGGGCCTGGTTATGCCCCATCTAGGGTCTTTGAGACCCCAAAGCTGTGCATTTAGGTCTTTCTCAATAATACCTGAACCCCACTACAGAGGAGCTATATGAGTAGAACATAGCACGTTGTTCTAGATAGACACATTGTCTATAGAAAGAATCAAATTAGGGATATTCAAATTAGGGATAATCAAATTAGAGCTAAGAATTCCAATTGAGAATTACACCATGTGATGAATCAATAAGTAGGTATATATAATGGTTAATATTGCCTATCAAGTTGATGAGATATAACAGAAAATAAACTATGCCCCTTTCCCAGTAAATTTTGTCCTCTAAAGATTATGGTTAATTATCACTCTACTAAGATGGTTATAAGTAATATTTAGGTTGAGAGTAAAACAATAATATAGACTCAAAAATTCCTTTTAAACAAGAGAAAAGGCAGTAGATAAGACAGATATAGGCAGATTATTATATCTACCAGTATACAATAATATGAGCCATAGGCAATTTGCACTGGTATGGATGCATGTATATCAACATTTGTTTTTATACAACTAGTTGAGATAATTTATATATTAATACAAATTCAAATCTAAAATAATTTTATATGTCTAAGGTAATTTATATATTGATACAAAACTAAATCTATAATTGTCATATTTTGTACATGCTTCAACTTATGTTTAAAGTATTTTGCACATTAATGCATATTAATCATATTGTTTGATTTCCACTATGCAATTCCTACTTGTGTTTAATTATACTAGTCATTAAATATATACAATTATATATAAACTACTTACCAAATATAATTATATATAGGCTACTATATATACTACTATATAAATATATAAATACAACAATTATATATATATTTCTGTTTAAGATGTTTTGTCTAGTTCTTGAGTTTACTGGGATTGCTTTGAGTTTTCTACATTTAGTTTGATGTTTGTCATCGGTTTCTTGTATATCGTCTTTAATTTACTTAGGTATTTTCCCTATATTCCTGTTCTCTTGAGGGCTTTTATCATAAAGGGGTGTTGGACTTTGTCAAACGCTTTTTCAACATCTAAGAAGATGATAATGTGTTTTTTTTCCCTTCAATTTCTTTATATGATGGATGCCATTCGCAGTTTTTCATATGTTGAACCATCCCTGCATTTCTGGGATGAAGCCTACTTGATCATGGTTGATGACTTTTTTTATATGTTGTTGTTGCATATTTTTGCATCAATGTTCATGCAGGATATGGGTCTGTAATTCTCTTCCTTACTTGCATCTTTGAGTGGCTTGGGTATCAGGATAACTGTGGTCTCATAAAAAGAGGTTGGCAGTATTCCATCAGTTACTACTGTAAGGAACAGTTTGTTGAGTATTGGTATTGGTTTTTCTTTGAATGTCTGGTAGAATTCTGTAGTGAAACCAGAACTGTCCCTTCTCTCCTTCTCTATTCAATATGGTTCTCGAAATTTTAGCCAAAGCAATAAGAGAATGAAAGGAGATTAAAAGGATACAAATTGGAAAGGAAGAGGTCAAAATATCTCTATTTGTAGATGACATGATTGTATATATAAGTGATCCACAAAATTCTACCAGGGATGGCAGTATGTAGAAAAATGCAAATAGACCCAAGCCTATTACCATGCACAAAACTCAAATCAAAGAGGATTAAAGACCTCAACATAAAACCAACTATGCTGAACTTAATAGAAAAGAAAATGGAAAATACCCTTCAATGCATTGGCATAGGTGACCACTTCCTAAATATAATGCCAGTAGCACAGACACTAAGAACAACAATCAGTAAGTGGGATCTCCTGAAACTGAGAAGTTTCTGTAAGGCCACGGACACAATCATTAAGACAAAGCAACAACCTCCAGAAATGCCAAGTGACAGAGGACAGATCTCTAAAATATATAGAGAACTCAAGAAACTAGAGCCCAAAGCTCTAAATAACCCAATTAAAAATGGGGTTCAGAACTAAAATGGGAATTCAGAAGAACTACAAATGGCTGAAAGGCAATTTAAAAATGCTCAACATCTTTAGCCATCAGAGAAATGCAAATCAAAACAACTTTGAGATGCCACTTTATACCTGTCAGAATGGCTAAGATTAAAATCACAGATGACAGCCCATGCTGGAGAGGATGGAGAGCAAGGGGAACACTCCTCTATTGTTGGTGGGAGTGTAAACTTGTCCAGTCACTCTGGAATGTACAATGGCAGTTTCTTAGAAAACTGGGAATCAGTCTCCCCAAGGATCCAGAAATATCACTATTGGGCTCTATACCCAATATATCACTATATCACTATACCCTAAAGACGCATATTTACATCCCAAAAGCATTAGCTCAACTATGTTCATAGCAGCATTATTCATAATAGCAACAACCTGGAAACAACCTAGATGCCTGTCAACTGAGGAATGGGTTAACAAGCTGGGGTACATCTACACAATGAAGTACTACACAGCAGTAAGAAAAAATGATATCCTAAAATTTGCAGGCAAATGGATCGATTTGGAGAATATCCTCCTGAGTGAGGTCTCACAAACTCAGAAGGATAAGCAAGGGATGTACTCACTCATTAGTAGACCTTAAGCAAAAGCATTCTTATGTCATTAAAAGTGGGGGGCAGATCTTTAACATGAATCTCCAGCTTTTTATATATGTATAATAATCCTATTTAGAACCAGTATCCATCTGTATTTGATCTCCTAAAATTCCACTGAATTTGCTACTGTGCTGTCCACTTCTAAGAATTAAATACAATGAATAAATGAGAAAAAGAAATGTTAAGTTACAGAAACTTTAAAAAGGCACAGAATTCTGGCCCAAACTCCCAGCCCAGTGGAAGAGAATGAGGAGGCATTATATAAGCAAAGGGATCAAGATCATGATGGGTAAACCCACAGAAACAGTTGAGCTACTGGGAGTTCATGGACTCTGGACTGACAGTTGGAAGCCTGCATGGGACTGAACTAGGCACTATGAATGTGGAAGACAGTGTGTGGCTTGGGCAGATTGTGGGGCCTTTGGAACTGGCATCAGTATTTATCTCTAGTTGCATAATTTGGCTTTTTGGAGCCCATTCCCTATAGAGGGATACCTTGCTCAGCCTTCATATGGTGGATGGGTTTAGTCCTGCCTCAATTTGATATACAGATTGACTATATTGACTCTCTGTGGGAGTCCTTACCCTCTCTGAGAAGTGGATGAGGGGCAGAAAAGCTGGGGGCAAATAGGAGGAGAGGAGGGAAGGGGAATTGTGGTTGGTATGTAAAATTAAAAAACCTTTTAAATTAAAAAAGATGTTTTGTATACCTGTGTTTAGATATTTTATATAATGATATAATTAAGATAGTGTTGCCATTTTGTACTACATTTACTTTGTTTAATGTTTATATGATTGTCATGTTTAAAGTCATTATTTAAAAACTATACACCCATTTATAGATTATCTATTTTACAATGTATATTTCAGTCACTAAGATGATAAAAATTGGAGATCACAGATACTTGGGCTTGCCATATAATAATCATGTTGTTTAGTCTTCTCAGATACATAGTAGAATATGATAGATAGACAGGAGTCTTCAACTACTTCATAAACCTAGAAAATACATTTAATGCTTTGTTATTCAAAATTGGGCCTTGAGAGACATGATAACTCTTGGCATCACCATTCTTTCCAGAGATGGTGTGGGCATCAAAAATCGCCACAAGGAGTTTGTCTTCCTTGGTGGACAATGGACTATTGGGCAAAGAACTGTCCTTGCCTCAACTTCTGACAGTAAGCATGCAGTTCAATCCAGACAAACATGATAAAAAAAACAGAAACTGCTAAAACTTGCCAAAACAAGATAAGAAAACTTCTCAAAATATTTCACTTCTAAAAAGATTTGTCAGATATCCTAATCCTATAGACATAAATGATAGATATTCCCACTTTGCAAAACAGCTGTGGATGACTGTCCAGGCAACTGACTATTGTTGTCTTCTCCTAAATTTTAAATGCTACTTTTTTTGTACTTCCAGCTTATTCAAGTAATATATTTTCCTTCTTGAGTCACTAATAAGCTTGAAGACTAGATAGCTAAGGTTACTACCATCTAAAAGCATTCAAATATTAAATTGATATTATTAAGATAAGCAGCTTAAAATAGTCTCTGTATATTGCCACTTCTAGACATTTAAGACATACCTTATATTTGTTGTTTGTTAGTTATAGTTTGACCTTGTTAGTTATAGTTTGACTTTGTTTATGTTATTTTCCTTTAGCCCTCCTAGATTTTACCTTATAATTATTTTTATTGTATATAGTCTGGAACTTAAGTTTAGAACTTTCTTAGTTAGACATAGCAGACAGATGTGGTGAGGTTCAGGTGTTAATGAGAAAGACCTAGAGGCAGAGCTTTGGGGTCTCAAGGACCTTAGGTGGGACCTGACCAGTCCACATTAAAGACTCAGTTACATGATGCTTGTCATTTCTGTTTGTTTCTACATTGTTGAAGAGAATATAGACATTGCCACTGTGTGGAACAATTCAGCTCTCCAAGAATTGTCTTAAAGTTCAGTTTTATATCAGGGAGTGTTTATATAATATAACCCCTTAATAAATATTAATCTTTTATATAATCAATTGCCAGTAAATAATTCTTACAACACTCCTCATTCTTCAACATAGCTATATATAATTCCTAATAAAACCTACTACCTCCTGCTTAAGATATGTTTCAAATATACATGACAATCTGAGCACTTGTGACCTGAGTGATTTCTACAAGAAATTTCAGCATTCCTTGCTCTAAAAGGAATTTGCTTCATTAAGACTCAGTTGTGCTCTACCGTGTAACAAATTCATAGTGATACTTCTTTTAAGTATATGGGTAGGATCATGCCACTCTCTTCGCCAAAACACTGCAATATTTTTCCATTACACATTGACAAAATTTCACCTTAGTCAATTGCTGTAAGAAATTGTGATTTCTCAAATAATGTAAGTTATTTTCCAATTCCATCACTTCACACTTGATAAAATACACTAGCTTACATGCTATGTCTTGCCTTCTTAGGCTCAGAATAGTCTTCAGTGATAAACTTTCCCAAAACTTCTCACTGGGAAAGTAGCTATAATCATAAACACTATTTTATTAATTTCTTTAGAGCACTTAGCCCAAAGCAAGACAAAGACCAGGAGCTGAAACCTTCAAACTTGTGAATCAAATACATAATTCTTTTTTAAAAAAGTTGATCATCTGTCAAAATAACATAGCACTAACTAAAACATTAATAACTTATTCTGAAACTGTAATTGTCACATGAAAAATATTCAGTACATACAAGGCTAGTATGTGAAGAGTAAAAAACAATGTAAACAGTGACATTATTGTATAATGGTTGACTGAAAATGCTAAACCATCAATTTTTATTTTCTATTGTCTAGTCTTGGTATCACAGGAAATATGGTAAGATGAGTTTTTATATGAATTTATCACATTTGTTTCAAATGATATCTTTAATTGAAACCTTGTTTTTTTATTTTACTATATTCTTATTATTAGTTACTAGATTTAGAAACTTAAATGTTTAGGTATCTGTTATAACTGGAATACCAGAATTCTTGTTCGTATATATGACACATTATCTAGCTTAGCACGATGCTTGCCATTGTATTTTAAAATTCATAGTAGAGCACTTCTTTCCCCTAAGCTAAGTTTAGGAAAGTTCCATGTCAAATAGTTAATATTCCTATGGATGGGTAGGAAACCTCAAGAGAGAATTGAAATAACTTTCCCAAGGTTACCCAATGAATCATTGCCAGTGCTTGAATTAGATCCCATAACTCATTCTTGTTTAGGAAAGCACTTTTATTCCTGGTTCTAAGAACACTGTGTCTCGTGATCATTTTTCATTGGTGAATTTAGACTAGACAAGGCCTAAATCAACTTCATAATAGAGGTCTTTATTTCATTTTAGAATTTTTGTAAAATATGGTTAAGGATCATTAAATGTTACAGATAGGTTTAAGATGAGATCAGTTTATTGATCATTAATCAGTGAGTAAACATTTTAATAATTATTTGTGAAAATGTTGCTAAATTGTTTAGAGTTCATTGTACTTACAATAAAAGATGTCTTAAATCAATTTTGAAAATATAAAAAGTTATGTCAACATGTGTACAAGTGCACTCACTTGCATTGAATATTGCTTATACAAAAATAAATTATAACAAGTTAATTATACAAAGTCAGAATCGTTTTTTTACAAACAGCAATTAGTCTCTGCTTCCAAAGTCAAATAAGATACTTGTAAAAACTAATGAGCATAATTAATATTAGCCTAATTATAATTGCTAGAATATAATCTACATTGAATTTTAGCTTATCAAAATCAGTTACTACTGCTTCATTTTGAAAGACTTAATTTTATATATTTTTATTTTTATCATATTGTGTTAATTATGCTAGACAAGTTTTACAACAACTTTTTTATAACCTGGTTGCATGATTTTTCTCAAGTAACTTATATGATGATCAAAGTTACTATTTAACAATTAATATTTTAGTATATCTTTTTGTTTAAAGAAAAAAATATAGTGGACTTACAGACTATAATAAAACCTAACCCTTTGCCATAGCCAACCATGCTTTCTGTGACTTGGGGTCTATGATTCTTATCTCCAGGTCCCAGGTGACTTGTATTGTTTACTGGACTCCAGGCTTCTTGAATATGTTTGTATGAGATCACAAAGACCATTTTCTATAGGGTACTTCTCCAGTCTCTGCATTTGCCCATTTTGTGGTTGAGGTCTTTGTAACTGAATAGATGTAGCCCTCACTGTGGAGCTCTACACTCTTGCTTTACTACCCAGTTTTATTACAGGTAACATTTGCACTGTTCCCATTTTGTTGTCTCATACATCTTCTTCATCACCTTGCAGAAATTCACTAAAATACATGGATGTAAAAATCATACCTTGAACATTTTTTGTCTAAAATCCAGATTTCAGCAAAATGGTAGAATAACATAGGTGCTAATTAAATATTATCTTTTCTGGTATTTCTGTGTTTTACAGAAGAAAATAAATCTTAATTTGGGAAGCTCCCAGACATAGAGCTCCCATCCCTGACAGAGAATATGTTACTTACTGTAATTTTAAAGGTATGTATGTACAGTAACTTTCTGAGACTTATGTCATAATTAGGTATGCACAGAATGTAATCAGTGGTAACCTTACTACCAGAACTCTCTGGTCTCTTTTATTTTGATGGAAATTATATTGTAGCAAGCCAATATATATTAAATTACACAAAGAGAGATCACACACTGATATCTGAAAATCCCACAGTGCCCTGGTTCAAAGCAGTCTAAGAGATAAATGCATACCAAACCCTAGGCCAAGCAGAGACCTTCTCTCTGAAGCTAGGGACACATTCCCAGCTCCAAACCCATACCCAGATCCACCCTAAACCAAAGAAAGCTGGGAGACCCCCCTCAGCAATTCCCAGCAACACACAAAAGGAGGGACAACCCACAACCAAAACCTATACCAAACAGAAACTGTATCATCACACACTGACATCTGGAGATCCCACAGCCCCCAGAACAGCCTAAAAGAGCTGACTAAGAGCTGAGTAAGAGTCAACTAAGAACAAACCCTGAGTTATCTGGAGACATATGACTTTCAAACCCATAACTGACTAAGAGCCAACTAAGAATAGACTAATAGTAAACTGAGGAAGCAGTGGACAGTGCAAGAATACATGTAACAATATAAAGAGCAAAAAGGCACCTCCAGAACAAGCTGGTGGTTCTAAAACACCAAAACCTGAGCATAGCACTGAAGAGGAAACAGAAGGAAACAACCTTGAAAACACCTTTATGAAGATTATAGAAGCCTTAAAAGAGGATATAAAAAATTTAATTATAGAAAAAGAAAAAACCTACAAACAAAAAGTGGAAGAGATTAACAAATTCTTGAAAAAAAATAAAAAAAACCAACATGTGAAAGAAACATTCCAGGAATTAAAGATAAAATAAAAGCAATAAAGAAGGCACAAAACAAGGAAAACCTGGAAATAGAAAACCTGAGGAAACAAACTAGAACTACAGATACAAGCATAACTAACAAAATCTAAGAGATGGAGGAAAGAATCTCTGGAGTGGACAATACAATAGTGGAAATAAATACATCAGTCAAAGAAAACACTAAAACCAAAAAAAAGCTGTAGCACAAAACATCCAGTAAATTTGTGACACCATGAAAAAAGCAAACCTAAGAATAATTGGAATAGAAAAGGAAGAAGAATATTTGCTCAAAGGCAATGATAATATGTTCAATAAAGTCATAGAAGAAAACTTTCCTAACCTAAAGTAGAAAATGGGTATAAAAATACAAGAAGCATATAGAATACAAAATAGATTAGACCCCCCAAAAAGTTAGATTGCCACATAGTAATTAAGTCACAAAACCTACAGAATGGAAAAAAAAATACTAAGATCTGCAAAGAAAAAAGGCCAAATTTCCTATAAATACAGACCCATCAGAATAATATCAGACTATTCAATGGAAACAATGAAAACAAGAAGGTCCTGGTCAGATGTTATACAGACACTAAAAGAGCATGGTTGTCAACTCAGACTACTATATCCAGCAAAACTATCAATCATCATAGAAGATATTTCACAACAAAACCAAATCTAAACAATATCCACAAATCTTGTCTTAAGGAAAGCACTAAAAGGAAAGCTCCAGCTTAAGAAATCCAGATACATCCATGAAACTACAAGCAATCAATCATCCTACAGAAGAAACCCAAAGAAGGGAAATACACACAAGCTACTGCACAGAGTAACAGGAAATACCAATCAGTGGTCAATAATATCCCTTCATATCACGAGACTCAATTCACCTATTAAAAGACACACTACAACACAATGGATATAAAAAAAACAGAAGACATCCTTCTGCTGCATGCAAGAAACATATCATAACTTCAAACTCTAGCACTAGTGAGGAACCTGTTTGACAAATCTTTTTTTTTTCTTTATTTTGTATTTATCAAAAAAACAGTAAGATGAATTTAAAATGTGGAAAAGTTAACAATAACTATAAAGAGGATAAGAATCATGAGCATGGCTTACCAAGGGTGGTAATGCAAATAAGATTGCTACACATATATTTACTTTGTGTTCAGCTTTCCCTCTGAAATTTTTTTTTCCATCCCTGTATATCCTTATTCAAGGTCCCTTCCACCTCCCACCACATCTGGTCATTTTTCTTCTCTGCAACTCCCCATCCCCTCCCTGGGCAGGGAGCAGACAGTCCTATGGTCCCACTGACCCAATAATGCTTACATCCGTCTTGACTCCCGGCCAAATCCAGTTTTGTCCCCCCTCCCTCAAGAGTGAGTCTGGTGTTCCTATAGTTGGAGTGGGGTTCAAAGGTCAATCTAGGGTGTTTCTGCTCCCAAGCTGTTCCGTGGTTGTGGTTTGCCTCTTGGGCATGTTTGGCTTTTTTTCTTGTTTGTTTGTTTAGAGACCACTAGTGAGTGAGTACATCCCCTGCTTATCTTTCTGAGTTTGTGATACCTCGCTCAGGAAGATATTCTCCAAATCCATCCATTTGCCTGCGAATTTTAGGATATCCTTTTTTCTTACTGCTGAGTAGTATTCCATTGTGTAGATGTACCACAGTTTGTTAATCCATTCTTCAGTTGAGGGACATCTAGGTTGTTTCCAGGTTCTTGCTATTACAAATAATGCTGCTATGAACATAGTTGAGCTAATACCTTTGGAGTGTGAATGTGCCTCTTTAGGGTATACACCCAGA
>PVIH01016937.1:0-15000 GCA_004025045.1 Sigmodon hispidus
TACAAGTTTTGAAGAAGCTTTGAAGATACTTTTGCATGGTCTGACATGACCTTCAGGCAGTTTCCCCTTTACATGAGACACACGGTGAGAAGAGTTTTCAAAGAAGTTTAAATGTTTGGGATTTTAAATCAGTGTTGAAATAAGTACAAGTTTTGAAGAAGCTTTGAAGATACTTTTGCATGGTCTGACATGACCTTCATGCAGTTTCCCCTTTACATGAGACACACGGTGAGAAGAGTTTTCAAAGAAGTTTAAATGTTTGGGATTTTAAATCAGTGTTGAAATAAGTACAAGTTTTGAAGAAGCTTTGAAGATACTTTTGCATGGTCTGACATGACCTTCATGCAGTTTCCCCTTTACATGAGACACACGGTGTCCAAACCAAGACAGACAATGGGTGCGACATGTAGATCTAATGCAGTGATTGTGCTGGAGCATGGCCTTGGCTGAAACAAACCAAAAAAAAAAAAAAAAAAAAAATCATCCTCTCGACACAGAGGCCTGCTCCTTCATCCCCTGATGCCTTTAGTTCCACTGAGACAATTCCCAGGTGACTCACCTTGCAGAAGGTATACCACACAAGTTAACGACACAAGGTAGGAAGCCCTGGGGAATGCAGAATCCCATGTGAGATGTGTGTGCTATTTATCTTTGCAGTTTAGATGTTGACAGGCCTCCTAGGTGAGGACTGGGGAGACAGCTCTCTTGGTAGAGGTCTTGCCATGAAAGCATGAAGATTTGATTCTGATCCCAGACCTATGGTTTTTTTTGTTTGTTTTTTTATTTATTTATTTGCCTTGGTGTTTGCCTGGAACTGGAACTACAGACAGTTGTTAGCTGCCATGTGGGTGCTGGGAATCGAACCCGGGTCCTCTGGAAGAGCAGACGGTGCTCTTAACCACTGAGCCATCTCTCCAGCCCCCCAGACCTATGTTTAAAAAAAACAAAAAGCCAGGCATGGTGGTGTGCACTCAGAATTCCAGCTCTAGAAGGTGGGGTAGAAACAGGTTAGGACTGTAAGGACCTGGATTCACTCTGGGGGCAGGGCCCAGGTCTGTGAGTGAACTTCCGCAGCAGCCAATGGAGTCAAAGGTTGAATTGGCGCCAGAAAATTCCAGCAGCTGCTGCACCTTACTCCTTTGCCCAATCCTGGAACATCAAGGTGTGTCGAATCTTGAATCTTGATTAAGTAGGTTTTTCTTTAACACACACAATCCCCCCCCCCCCGCCCCTGCCCATTAGGGCAACAGTCTCTTATCCCGCTTCTGCTGTGCAGAGCTAGGTGATCGACTGGGGTTCTCATTCATTTTAGGTTGCAATAAAATCCCCACTCATAACAACATGTCCAGCCTCCCTGATGGAAATTCTTACACTCGGGCATAACAGGACATGCCAACATAGTGGACAGTGCCTAAGAAATGACACCAGGGTTATTCTCTGGCCTCCACATGCATGTATACATGTACACACACACTGGTGCACATGTATACACATATATTTTCAGACCTCAGATGCTACCAGCTTTCCTAGGGGAGTCCTAGGGGGTTGGGGGAGAACCAAGCCATTGTATGGCTGGCTATGCATCAATCCATGCAGCTGTTGAGTACCTACTGTGTGCCAGAAAGTATGAAGCACGCCATCAAGGGAGGAGGCCTGAGAGCAGACACCCCATAAGAATTTGATAAAAGTGAGTGAGGAGTCAATTATTCACAAAGAGATGAGGCAGGAGTGTTACTCAGAGAGCTGAATTGCCCCCACTGCCCCACAGTGACCGGGCTGAGGACAGAGAAGCCAAATAAAGAAGGTGACTGGCACACAGACACCATCTGTCAGACGTGGAGAAAAGCGCAGGGGGAGCCGGCCCTGCACACACATTGATTAGACTTCAGAACAGGGCTCTAGGGGAAAATATACTGTGATGTCTCGGGCTACCCTGTCTGTGGTTGTTCCCTACAATAGCCCTGCCACATGAACACCAAATCTCTCCTCAAAACTCAGCTATGCTGTTCTAGCAAACTCTTCTAGCTGAGGCTACCATGAAGGAGGCTGGTGTGATGGAACAGAATGACCCTCAGGAAGCCTGGGTACTTCAAATAATTGAGATATTCCAGGCGGCCACCAGGGAGCCTCCTGACCCTACTTTCTCGGTTAATGGAGACTGTGCGGTGAACTGGTAGATGAATCCCCCAGCTGGGCCTCTTGTCAGGCAGAAGGGGAGAGAGTTAACAGGGAAGGGGTGTAACAGCCCATTCAGTATGGTCCTCAGCACAGCTTCCTGATGCTTAAGAGAAAGGAAGAGACTTCTGCCTCTCACCTCATCTCTAAGAAAAACAAAAAAGAGCTGGTGTGTAGCTCACAGAAGAAGGCTTGGTATGCAGAAGAGCCTGTGCGTGAAAGAGAAGTATTGGAGAGAGGGAGGGAGGGAGGGAGGGAGGGAGGAAGAGAGGGAAAAGAAAGGAAGAAAAAGAAAGACAATCTCATCTCTACCCAGGGCTCCCTCAGCAGCTGCCACAAGGGGTCCTGTGGGGGTTTCTCACACTTATGTGAACACACTCACATCTACCTGTCCCTTTACACACTGGACACCACCCGCAGTGTCACACCTGCCCTTTCCCTCCATGTAAACACATATTCGGGGCTCACACAAATCTGTGTGCACTTTCCCAGCATGTGAAAGCAGCCAGGAGATGGCCATGTACCCAGTCAATCCCTTCCTGCAGGGAACAGCAGTTACACTGCCCATCACTCTAAGATAGGCTGGTACCTACCATCCTTGCACAGGCTGCTGATACAGAGGGTCTAATGTTAGGGCCTCTCCTCCTTCGGGCTTCATGGGCCAATGCAGCAAGCAGAGGGCCAGTGTACAGCTAACTGCTTTCATAGTTTTGCAACTAAGAACATTTTTTAAAGGTAAAGCAATTTGTCATTGTCCAACTCATAAAAAGAAAAATCATCCTAGACTGGGTGTGGTAGGACACCCCTTTAGTGCCAGCCAGCCAGCACACAGAGGCAGGAGGACTTCTGTGAGTCCAATGACAACCTGGTCTATATAGCAAGGTCCAGCATCCAGGACTGCATGGTAAGACCCTTTCTCAAAATAAATAAATAAATAAATAAATAAATAAATAAATAAATAAATAAATAAATAACAAGTGACTCTTAGAAGGGACTAGAATCTTTAAAAGCAACCAAGTCTTAAAGTGCTGGGATCACTTTGTGGGGAAGGCATTTGCCATGCAAGCCTGGAGCCTGGAGTCGATTCCTGGTACCCATGTAAAGGTGGAAAGAGAAAACCCACTCCACAGATGTGTCCTCTGACTTTCACATGCACATAAAAATAATAAACTTACAAAACAAACACTCAGACGCCTTGCATGTGGATTTCTAGATTCCCAGACTTAGAGACTGAAAGACCAGAGGAGCACCTCCATTTTTGAGCAAAAGCTCCCAGCTTCGGGTCAAGCCTGAGATCTGCATAGGAACAAAGGTCAAACAGGAGAGGTAGCTTAGGGACTGATAACAGTTAATTATCCATGGAATGTCTGGGAACTGGAGACAGCTTGCAAAGACCCAACCCAGGAGGTAGTCAGAGAAAGGGCTTGGCAAACAGCTGGCTAAGATAACAGAGGAAGTCTAAAAATCCCCCAAAAGATGAGCTAATCAGAATTGTATTGGTACTAAAAAACCCCAATTGATGTATAACCTTGTGATTTTCACCCTTAAAAACCCTGCTCATGGGGGCTGGGGAGATGGCTCAGCGGTTAAAAGCACCCTCTGCTCTTCCAGAGGACCCGGGTTCGATTCCCAGCACCCACATGGCAGCTAACAACTGTCTGTAGTTCCAGTTCCAGGCAAACACCAAGGCAAATAAATAAATAATAAATAAAGTTAAAAAAAAAAAAAAAAAAAAAACCCTGCTCGCAAAGAGGCGTCACCTCCTCTGTCCACTGTCACACCTGTGTGCCAGACCGAGGTCTTTGTAGCACAACTGTAATTTTCAATAAACATTGCTTTTTTGCATTTCAGAGACCGTCTCTAGTGATCTTTTGGAAGCCTTGCAACCAGGGCACAACAAGACAGCTTCTGTTGCATCAGGGTCCAGCCCCAACCAATAATTCAGTGTGTCCCTTTGCAGAAGAATTGTAGATACAGATGGCTTCTCTTGACAGGCTTCCAGCAGTCACTTCTGTGAGGAGGGAGACAGAGTTCACAGTCACCTTGTGGCTCCAGCTCAGGTGTCCTGGAACATCTTGGTAAGAGGAGTGCCCTCAGGCTCCTCTCTGCCTGTTTCCAGTTGCCCTGCCCTGATTTTCAGGCTCTCCTAATTTAGAGTGAGTGCTTCCCTGTCACCTGATGGGTCCATAGAAATGCATGGAAGAAGTAATTCCAACCAGCTGCCTAATGAAACCAGCAGGGTGACCAGGCAGCTGCTACATTTTCACAGAAGCCAATGCCAGATACTCCACAGAGGCTTGACCAGGCCCTGTGGTCTAGCAAAGGCCATCTCTCTGTAGCTGGCTGGCATGCATTCCCCGTTCTCCAGGCTATTTTCATTCTGATGTCATAGGTGACACACCTTTGACATTTGGTGTCTATTCCTGCCCCCCCTCCTTCCCTCAATCCACCCCTGAGCATTACATCCAACATCAGCTTCAACTAGGAGTTTAAATCCACATTTCAAAGATCAGGAACAGCACAGAGGTAATGTGGCCTCACTGTGCTGCTTCTCAGAAATAGGACTCAAGGAGCACAAACATTAACTATAGCTTCTGTACTCAAACAGGCTGAAGCCCCACTCAGGAAGCAGCAATTGACCCTGTCTCTTCCACCTCTTTCTCCCTTCCCAAGATGCCCTGGGGCTGGAAAGATGGCTCAGAGGTTAAGAGCACTGACTGTTCTTCTAGAGGTCCTGAGTTCGATTCCTAGTGACCACATGGTGGCTCACAACCATCTATAATGACATCTGGTACCCTCTTCTGTATGCTGTATTCATAATAAATGGATTAAAAAAAAAAAAAAAAAAAAAAAAAAAGATGCCCTGTCTCCTGGATTGTTGTGATCTGTTTGTTTTGCTTTAGTTTTTTTTCAAAACTGGTTTTCTCTGTGTAGCCCTGACTGTACTGAAACTCACTTTGTAGACCAAACCATACTGGCCTCAAATTTAGAGTGCTGGGATTAAAGATATGCCCCTCCACAACTCCACACACTGGGATTTTGTTTGTTTCTTTGTTTCTCTTTGTTGAGGCAGGATCTCTCTACCAGCCCAGGCTAGCCCTGAAGTTTTTGTAATTCTCCTGATCAGCTACCTGAGTGCTGGGATTATGGGCATAAGCCATCAGGTCTGGCTCTCCTGAATCTTTTCAGGGCTCTTTCTGCTTTGAACACAACCACTGCCCTGGTCATAACTACTAGGACCTGAGGACATCCGTCCAGGTGTCCATCTGTCATTCTGACTTAGAGGACACAGGTAGACTCACATGTGAGTTAATATCTTTGTTCCTGACAAGGAGACGGTACTTTTCTTTGTAACTCCTGTTTGGTGACAGTAACTATGCAGCCCTGTGCTACACATGTCAAAGGAAAGTCCAGAACTTTCAGTGGCTCCGTTCAGGAGTATGTAAGCAAGGAGCTTAGGGGCCCTCCTAAGCTCTCAGGACTGACCTGAGGGACTCCCCACTAAGGTCAACCTTAGACTGAGATCAGCAATTGACGTGGCTGACCCTCACCAAGCCAACTTGAGGGACTTACAGTCAGCCCTCAGTCTTGAAACCAGGAAAGGGCATCAGCCTTTCCCCTCACCTCTGGGCAGGCCCACTGGCTGTTTCTGTCTTCTGCTGAGTCAGGCACATAGTCAGAATCTATAAATCCCACCAAGAAGCACAGACCCACGGGAGGCTGCCTCTGCACTGGTGACCAGGGAACTCTCATTCTGCCCCACAAAGTCATGTGGTGCCTCAGAGAAGTGGGTGTGGGCACCAGCCCTGATACAAACAAAAAGCTGGCTACAGCCTCGACTTATTGCCTCTCTGTTGACATGGAGGATTCTGAGGTGCTAGACATCCACTCACTACCAATGCCCCTGCAGAGAGGCCAGCTCAGGCCCTTACTGACACTCTGAAAGACTATGAGGTTCTTGGCTCCAGGGCCTTCCAGAAAGTGGCCCAAGGTCCAGCTCAGTGAGCAGTTACTTTGCTGATGTCTCCTGTGCTTGTGAAAATCTGGATTAACCAGTTACAAAGACTCAGTTACTTGTGTTTGCACAAGGATCTCCCCAACAACCTTGAATGACACCCCATTCCATGATGGGAAAAGTCACCTCACTAGGCTCCAATAACTTGGCCACAGTCCAGAACTGTATGATTGAATCCCTACGCACAGGCATGGGATGGTAGACAGGGCAAGGTTGCCTTGGAGTCTCCTGACCCCAGCAGGGACCAGGCTACTCAGCAGGCTGATCCATGACATGGTGAAAGACTTTCCTAACAAAATTCTATCATTTTGGGGGCTGGAGAGATGACTCAGAGGTTAAGAGCACTGACTGTTCTTCCAGAGGACCTGAGTTCAATTCCCGGCAACCACATGGTAGCTCACAACCATCTATAAATGACATCTGGTACCCTCTTCTGTATACTATATATATAATAAATAAATCTAAAAAAAAATTTGTCGGGCTGGAGAGATGGCTCAGAGGTTAAGAGCACTGGCTGTTCTTCCAGAGGTCCTGAGTTCAATTCCCAGCAAAACCACATGGTGGCTCACAACCATCTATGATGAGGTCTGGTGCCCTGTTCTGTAAAACTGTATGCATAATAAATAAATAAATCTTTAAAAAAAAAAAAATTTGTCGTTTGGGAACTATGGACTTGTTATATTTAAAACATAACAATACCATCTGGAGATATGACTCCATTGATAAGTGTACTTGCCTGGCACCCTGGATTTAATTCACGTCACCAAATAAATGGGAATGGCCGTGCACAACTAGCATCATGGAGTCAGATAGGGCACTGGTTCTCACTTTTCCTAATGCTGCAACCCTTTAATACAATTCTTTTTGTTATGGTGTCCCCCAATTATAAAATTATTTTTGTTGATACTTTATGATTTTGTTACTGCTATGAATTGTAATGTAAATGTCTGTGTTTTCCAATGGTCTTATGTGACCCCTGGGAAAGAGTCGTTTGATCCCCCACAAGGGTTTGTGACCCACCAATTGAGAAGCACAGGACTAGGCGGAGGCAGGAGGATCAGAACTCCAAGATGAACTTGGAGAGACTTTGTCTCAAATGAAAACTGTTAGAGCCAGCAAGCAGGCTCTCTCTCTCTCTCTCTCTCTCTCTCTCTCTCTCTCTCTCTCTCTCCTCTCAGCCTCTGCCCCCCTGTCTCCACCCCCACCCCTTGACCCCCCATGTCTACAGCCCTGTCTTTCTCTTAGAGACAGGCCCCAAGACCTTCTCTATTCATAATATTCTGAACCTCTGTCCCACAGCGATATCACAGAACAGAGAATCTGATTGGACCAGCTTGGGTCAGTAGTCAGCCTGGCCAGTTGGTTCTGGCAAAGAATTACCCGCTGTGCAAGTGTGGCTCCTATGTGGAAGCAGGAAGCAGTCAGCTGTTGGCTGGGAAGCCTGTTCACAGCCCTCAGGCCACTGCTCCCCACCCCAGGCTGGCCCGTCCTCCTGCCCCCAGCTGCCCTCCCATGCTAAGCTCTTTGAGTGTCTTTGACTGACAGATTGACCTTTGGCCTCTTGCCATGGCTGGCAGGGCTGCTCTGTGCTGTGGGCTTATGGGAGCCCTGTCCCTCTGGTCTCTTCCTGTCTTCCTGTTGGAAAACTGGAGCAAACAAGCTCAAGACCCCCGGATGAGCATGCCAGGAGGGGAGGCCACCCGATCTGCTTTGTTCACATAGGCTGTCCCTCCTGGTGTTTGTCAAATGCTACAGGCATTTGGGAGCACTGAGAGGCAGAGGCCTCTACAAAGGTAGCTCTCATCTTCTTTTGTATCCTTCTGCCCTGTGGTGCTAGTGAGAAAAAAAAAAAAAAAACTTGTCTCCTTGTGAGGAACAAAGGCCCTGTGTCTCCAGTGCCCCGCTGGCCATCTCATGTGTTATGAATGGTAACCTCATGATCAGTCCATGAGCTCCAGCTCTGGACTGACCGCTCCTCAGTGGTAGGAGAAAAGGCTGCTGTCCTCTGCCCTGCCAGATCACTCCAGCCCTGCACATTAGACTGTCAGGCTTCCAACCATGAACACTAGCTAGGCTTGCTGATGTCACTGGGGAATGAAAGGCCAGTATGGAAGGTCCATATGCTCTATTGTACCCACAGTAAATGACTAAGAATGGGATTTAGGAAGCAATTATAGGCTGGAGACAATCCCCAAAACTAGGGAGTAGGGGGACACATCTGTATTCCAAGCTTTAGAGAGACCTGGGAAGATCAGAAGTTCACAATATTCCATGTTACATAACACATTTGAGACTGGCCCTGCCTCTGTGAGACCCCGCCATAAAAAGAGCCCCAAATTCTATACACAGGCTTTTCTTCTAAGCAATTAAGAAGCAATTGTCCAGGGGTTGGAGAGATGGCTTAGCAGTTAAGAGCACTGACTGCTCTTCCAGAGGACCCGAGTTCAATTCCCAGCACCCACATGGCAGCTCACAACTATCTGTAGTCCCAGTTCCAGGCAAATAAATAAATGAAATTTTTTTAAAAAAAAGAAGAAGAAGAAGAAGAAGAAGAAGAAGAAGAAGAAGAAGAAGAAGAAGAAATTGTCCTAGAGATAATTGCCCAGTGGCCAGTGCTGTCACAGTGTACCAGCTTATCCTCACTCTGATTCCTCAGCTAGGAATCAATCAGCATGTTGCGCCCTTTCTAAAGCTGGCACCAACACCCCCAGCCTCCTAACAAAGACATGAACATATGTAAGGGCTTATTCTAGATCATTCTAGCAACTCTAATATAATCATCACCCTCTGGTAATCACTTATACCATCTACAGTAGAACAATCTAAAGGTACGGCTGATTGACACAGGAGAAAATATACTATGTAATATCACACACACATATATGTACATATGTATTATATATGTGTGTACATATACACATACACACACACAATGTAGTATAAACACTCACCAAACTCCTATGAAGGCAGGGAGCTTGACAGGCCAGGTACAAGTGAGGACACAGCATGTGGATCCTCAAACAGATGAGGCTGGGACCTTAGAGGGCTGGTTTAAAGGGTACAAGGTGAAGTCTAATGCTTTGCTCTTGGTCTTGATGGTCAGCTGAGCGTACAAGGATTCACGGAGTCCACATCAGATTAATCCATCTCTGTCATATTTTTAAAATTATTTTATTTACTTATTTTGTGTAGAGGAGGCACATATGTGTGCAGAGGTCAGAGGGCAACTTCTGGGAGTCAGTTCTTTATTCGGTCCTGTCCCCTCTGAGCTCTAAAAAGAGAGAGTGAGCGCGGGGGTCTCTCCAGCTCCCTTCTTTGTTGTGTTGGGTCTCATGGAAATATGGACTGGTGAGATAAATGAGCGCTTTAAAGGTGCTTGCTAAAACCAAACCTGGTAACCTGACTTGGTCACCAAAACTTGAGATCCACATGGTGGAAGGCGAGAACAGACTATATACACACACACACACACACACACACACACACACAAACACTAGAATAAATAAATAAAAACAAGGAGGCTGGAGAAATGGCTCCCTGGTTTAAAGCATTGTTGCTCGTACAGAGGACCAGGGTTTGGTTCCCAGCATCCTCACAACTTAGGGTTCAACGTCCTCTTCTGACTTCTGTGGGTACCAGACACAAAAATTACAGTAACTGTGGAAGAGACGAGGGGAGGTGCTTGCTGAAGTGCTACCCCACACTTCTCCCTAAAGACCCGTGTCTCCTAAACCTGTGCCTACCACCCTCGAGAGGCTAATCCTGCAACGGCCCTGTGGCCACAGACAGCAGCTCTTATGTAGTCTAGGGTTTAAGAAGCAATTGTTCAGCTTATCACCATTCTTTCTAGAAAGCCTCCGACTATCTTTGGGTAACTTTGCCTCAGATTTAGATTTCAGTTAAATGTTATCCTATCACGGGGCTTTTCAAAGTCCTTCTAAGTGAAGATGGGCGCCCAGCCACTCCCAGATCCTGTGCTCTCTCAACCATAAGTGTGTTTGTTCTGAGGGCTAAGTGACTCTGTTGTTGTCAGAGTTTACCTCTGGCCAGTTCTAGTTCTGGTGTCTGTAACTCACTACATAACCTGAACTGACCTCAATCCTACTCAGTGTGTGGCCAAAACTGGTCCTCAAGTCCCAGTCCTTCCCCCCCAGTCTCCCATGTGCTGGGGTTCCAGGCATGCACCACTATGCCCATTCTTCAGGAGCTGTCCTATTGGTGATGTGTGTGGCCTTCAGGCTGCTAACCACTGGCAATGTGTGATCCTGAGGGGAAAACTATCCAGAGGCCCTTCTGGAGCCAGTATGAGGTCAGGCCAACACCTGGCACCCAGAATACAAAGGGGCCACGAGGTCAGCCCTAGGATGAAAATCAGAAACTTGAGCCTGGGCCAGATGCTTCAACTCAGAGTGAAATCTGAGGCACCTGGCCACAGGCTTCACTTTGAAAACTAAGAAAGGGAAGAACTGAAAATGAAGTCACCAATACCTTGTCCTTCCTTATGGTGGTCCCCAGAGCATCATGGGATGTGCAGACACAGGTCTCCCCTGCTAGCGTTAAGATCTGGATTCTCAGCACTGGTGCCCCTCAGATATGAGTACTTTCTGATAATGTCCCTAGGATTTTGGTTTCCTGCCGCCAGGAGTCCTCACTGCAAGTACTTTGGGACACCGCCCAGCGCCCCCAAGGGGGGGGGTTAAATTAAATAGCATTTGCGTTGTTAATTCCTGAACCAGCACTCTGGCCCGGGCATCACCTTCCCTTTTAGGTTTCCTGTTTGCTGTTGTATAAATAACGAGTGATACCAGGTCAGCCTTTGCAGAGGCCGACACCACCATCCCTATTTTCCCGGCTTTTATGCCAAAAAGTCCAATCAGCAGGTGACTTGAATTATTCCTTGTCACAACAACAACAAAAAGGTCTGCGGATGTGGGTATGGTGTCTGACATGTCTGAGGCCTGGGTTCCATTCCCAGCACAGAAAGAAAAAGAAAGGAAGGAAGGGAGAAAAGAGAGAGAGAGAGAGAAGGAGAGAGAGAAAACCTGATTCCTCTCTCAGCCATCTGCTTTCGAGGTGGGAGGAAACGCCTCCCAGGTCCCCTGGGGACAATTGTCCTTCTGGTACAGCAGCCTGCAGGCTTCAATGCTCCTCCCTGCCTGCCTGTCTCCTGTGACTGAGCAGCGATCTGGATGGAGAGTCAGTTAACAATGCCCTAAGTAAAAGGAAAGAGGGGATCCCTCAGCAGGATTGCCTGAGGCTCCAGTTTTCAGCATCATAAACCAGTGAAGGACTCTGGAAAGAAATATCATGAGCCTAGGGGTGCAGCAGGCCATGGGGCTGGGCAGGTGTTCACATCCACTCCCAGAAGTCTTTGGGTATAGGTGGGTGGGACTGTCAACTTCATCACAGTCAGAGACACGGGGAGGGATGGGCACACAAGGGCAAAAGAATTGGTCAGGCACTGAGCTATCTGATGGCAGAGCATGGGACTGGTTTACGTGGGAGGAGACTACGTGTCTCTTCCCCCTTGGGTGGCTATCCTATGCTACTGACCATCACAGTTTGCATAGGTGGAAGAAATCTGTACTCATCTATGACCCACGTGGGGTGATTTGACTGGATCCTGGCTCCCTCTCCATCTCAGAAGTGCTACCCTGCCCCTGTGCACCAAGGCATAGCTGTCTGCGGAAGATGAGTGTTCGGCTGTAGGTAATATAGTGCATGAATTCTACTTGGTATTATAATTAAAACCCAGAGCCAGATATTGGGGGAAAGCTGAAATATCAGAGATAGAGAAACAAACGTAGCCACTTCTCACCTAGCCACTCTTCAGGCCTGTCTCCAGAAATCCGAATCCTCTGACTGCAAGTGTCTCTGTCTCCAGAAAGGGAACTCCTCCCTCCTCTGTCTCCACTCAGCTAGCTCACTTCCTGATTCAAATTTCCTAGAGCTAGGCTTAAAGATGTGTGTTACTACTGCCTGACTCTGTTAGGACTTGAACTCACAGAGATCTAGACCAATTTCTGGCCTCCCAGGTGATGGGATTAAAGGCATGAGTCACCACTCCCTGATCTTCATGGTTTGGCTCTGTGGGTGGCTCTGTCCAATGATATTCCAGATTATTTTTATTAAATATACAGCATATCACCACAGTGATAGAGAACTCAATTACTCCATGGGCTATAATCAGAGAATATTGATATCTGGCATTTGGCGGGGGCTGTCCTGTGAACTGTAGATGCCCACCAGATGCCAGGTGTGATACTCAAAAATGTGCGCAGATATCTAGTACATTTGTATCGTTGCACGCGTACATGATGTTTGTGTGTGGGTGTGTGGATCTCACAACACACGCACAGAGGTCAGAGGTCAACTGCAAGGAGTTGGTTTTCCCCTTCCATCCTCACATGGGTTCCAGAAATCAAACTCAGGTCCCCAGACCTGCATGACAGGCCACCTTATCTAATGAACCTTCTCACTGGCCCTATTATTTTTGAAACAGGTTATTAATATGTAGCCAAAGCTGACACTTAAACCATCACCCTCCTGCCTCAGCTTCTCAAGTCCTGGGGTTACAGGCATGTGCCATCATGCTATCTGAATGTTAATTTATATGGCAAGCAAAAAGAGACAGACAAGAGGGGGAGCTACAGCAGGCACAGAGCTGTACTCCATACTCCACAAGATTTACTGAGTCCCTCCCCCATGCCTGAGTTATCCTCAGTGTCGAGGACAGGGTCCGTGCATTCCTAGAAATGATACTGTGTCAGGAAATACTGGCAACCAACAAGCAGGGTAAACGGTGGAAACAGATGCTCTGAAAATTCACAGGGCTGGGATGTGGCTCAGCTGCTCAGTGCTTGCCTAGCATATACAGAGCCCTGGCTTGAATTCCCAGCTCACATGCATTAGGCAGGATTCTCTAATTGAGCATAACTGATAGCATGAGTGAGTGTGTGTATTTGTGTGTGAGTGTATGTTTGTGTGTTATTCTGAGACTGCATCGCATGTAGCACAAGTTGCTGTAGTGTCTACCTCCCACATGCTAGGATTACAGGAGTGACCACCACACTTGGTTTATATGGTATGGTGGCTAATTTGATTAGAAATTAACAAAATGCAAGCCACTGGGCATTCCTCTGTGTGTGTGTGTGTGTGTGTGTGTGTGTGTGTGTGTGTGTGTGTGTGTTTAAAGGGAATTTATCCAACGGGCTGACATGATATGGTCCTGTATTCTGACAATAGCTATATCACTCTTAAAAAACAAGGAACACAGTAGCTGTTCAGCCCATGAGGCTGACTGTCTCTTTAGTCCCAATCTGGTACTGGAGGTTTCCTGGAGGACTGTTGGTCTTCAGTCTGTGTTGGAAGCTGGAAGGAGCTGGTTCTAATATCAGCGAAGGGATATGGCAGTGGCAGAATAAACAAACTTACCTGCAAATGTGAGGGTGAGCAAAAATCAGAACCACTGTCATTAATGTGGGTGAATGTGGGAAGGGGCCACCACATTCAGGGCAGGTCTCCTCAGTTCCAGTAATCAGATCAAGCTCATCTCTAACAGGAGTGCCCAGTGACGTCATTTGTGTTGATTCCAGATGAAGTCAAGTTGACGATGGAGATGAGACACCGCACAGCATAAATCAAGAGTAGTGGTCACTCTCATAATTCTAGCACTGGCGTGATGAGACAGGAGAATCAATCAGCCTTGATACCACAGCAAGTACTACATGAGACGAGGTCTCAAAATAAGAAATAAATGACTGGGCTCCAAGTCCAAAGCAGGACACAAGGTAATGCTCTAGGAAAGGGTCTGCAAAAGTCTCCGTGATGAGGTGATGTGGAAGAGATCTGTGTGGATAAAAGCATAAGGCAGTAATGCCAGCTTGGTCCAGGCAGGAGAGGGAGATGTGAAGGACTGCCCTGTACAAGGAGGCTCCAGTCATCAACAGAGTCAGGATGCCCCTGGCAATGAGAGTGTCGATCACCACTGGCCTGAGTGGTGCCAACTTTTTTCTGCTCTAAAGACTGGGGAGCCAGATAGGATGCTGGGCAGGGGAGCGGGTGGGTATCTGACCTGACGGTAAAGGCCTCACTCTGGAGCTACAGTGACCTGACCATTTTCACTTGCTGAGCTGAAACAGTTGGTGAAGGAGCCCCTTGGAGCATACTAAAGCGTGTCGGATGGTTGCAGCGATCATGGGAGGAAGCAAAGGAGGGAAGAGAAATGGACCGGAACTCTAGCTGAGAACCAGAAGAACCAAGTTCAAACCACAGTCCCAGCCCCAAACTATCAACTTCACCTCTCCAAACCTCAGGTTCCTCTTTGATAGAACGCTTCCACACTGTTTCACTTACCACGGAGCCCCTGGGGCAAGGCTGTCACTTGACACCTCAAATCAAGTGGAAGCCCCTCCTCCTCACATGCCGGGCAGCCCTGGCTTCATCAAATCACAATCTCATTTCTCAGCTACAGCTCAGAGGCACAAGGACCCCCAGGACTGTGCAGGGCAGGCATCTTCAAGCTGTCAGTGAAAACGCTGCTTGGAGTTCACATGGCTGCAGACATTGGGCCAGATCTGAAGCCCCCAAAGGCTAATTAGGGCAAGCTCTTCCCTCTCCCTGCAGCCCCAGGCACCGTGACTGCCCTGACATCTGGTCCACCAACCTGCTCCCTACAGGACTTTATGCTCTACTTGTATTTCTCTTCTTTCAGCTCAGCAGCAACCCAGCCCCCAACACTCTCAGCACAGATCCCAGGCAGGAGTGGTCAGGACCCTCCTACAACATCTGCTCAGGACCTCATAAATCCA
>PVIH01016937.1:20000-43764 GCA_004025045.1 Sigmodon hispidus
TAGACCCTCTGTGAACCTCAGAGCAACATCTGCCTTTCCTGGCACAGTGGCCTCAGTAGCAGGGCACCTCACATGACCTTAGATCCCTTAGGACCATTAAGGAGTCAGGAAGTTGGATGGCTTAGGCCACTGGTGGGGGTGCTGGTTTGGTGAACATGTCAGCCACCTTCCTGTGGTGGAACTCAGGACAGAGCCAGGAGCCAGAAGACAACCAGGAAGTTTCTGGTTCCTCCTGGCACAGCACCAAGCTGGTCTGAGATCGGCATCTGTATGGTTTAATAGTTCAGCGGAACTTTAGTTTTTTTGTTGTTGGTTTTGTTTGTTTTTCAAGACAAGGTTTCTTTGTGTAGCCCTGGCTGTACTGGAACTAGTTCTGTAGACTAGGCTGGCCTCAAACTCCCAGAGATCTGCCTGCCTCTGCCTTTTGAGTGCTGGGATTAAAGGCATGAATCACTACCGGGCTCAGGACTCCAGTTTTAGCAGGGGGCACGTCAGGGAAATCCAACTGTCTTCTGCAAGTACCACTCCAGACACAGGGATGCAGTCCCACCTGGAGAGGTTGGGTGGGCACTGGGGGAAAGGAAGGTTTAAACTGAAGTTTATCACAGCAACAGAGTGTGTCCTCTGTCCTGAGGCCCAGAATCCGGGGTTCAGGGAAAGGATCTCAGGTCCCCCTTGAGGCCCTGGGAGCCCTCCGCCTGTCTCTTCCAGCTTTGCGTGCCCCAGGAGTTGCTCAGCTTGTGGCTATCTCCTCTTCATATTCTTTTTTCTTTCCTCTCTCTTGTCTAGGTCTCAAACCTCCCTTGGACACCATCCTGTTCCTTAATCTAGCCTCATCTTCAATTATATCCCTAAATATACTTTTTCCATGGTCTGGGCATGGACATATATCTTATGGAAACTATAATGTTCGGAGCCCTTTATAGTTCACTTCATAGGGCTCAGTGAACATTCTGGAAGAATCATAGCACAATCAAGCTCTGGAGCTGGGGGAGGTGCCTAGTGGGTACAGGACTTTCCAAACACACAAAGCTGGGTATGGTGAGGAGGAGGGGCCAGGGGATAAGGAATTCAAGGTCATCCTTAGTTATTGTGGAGTTTGAGGCCAGCCTAGGCTACCTGAGACATCCTCTGCACTTCTTCTTTCTTAAGGAGTCACCTGAGCTAACCTCATTTTAATCTCTTCTGTGGTTCTCTAGGAATGGGAAACAAGAAGATTTAAATCAGACTAAATCCAGGATTCGAGGATACACACACACACACCCGGGGAAGAGGCCTTTTCCCCAGCCTGGATGGCACCCTGGGACCTAGGGTGGCACTCCCCTTTCTAGCCCCTGATAATCCCTGGAGTGTAAGCAGAGTGCCAGGGTCCCACAGGAAGAAGGCTGGGGGAAGTTGTGAAACAGATAAGTCCCCATTGACCAATCAGCAACCAAGCAAAAAATATACAGCACAGCCACAGGCTGACTTCCTCCCTTGGCTCTCCTTCCTTCCTCACCCCACCCTACATAAGTCCTCAGGCAAGGGCAGAACAGAGTGGAAGGCCGGGAAGGCTTGTGGGTAGCTAGGTCTTGGCCTTTCCTTTTCTTCCTTTTTCTTTCTTTCTTTTTCTGTCTTTCTTTCTTTTTGAGACAGGGTCTGTAGCAAAGGCTGCTTTTGTGAACTCACTAATAGCAGAGGGTTAACGTTGAGCTTCTGATGACCCTCCTACATCATCTCAAGGGCTGTAATTACCATGATACCCAGCTTGTACAGTGCTGCCTAGTCTCCTATGAGGGATTCAGAGCTCAGAGAGGTAACCTTCCTGAAGATAACAGCTATAAACAGAAAAGTAGGTGTTGAGAACCACAAATGTGAATTCACCACGGATGAGGTCACCTCATGAAGTTGTGCCACCGGGCAACATGGCCATGGCCTTGTGATGGGGGAGGGGGATTAGTTTCTCTGATCTTGTTTTTATAAACTGAAGATAAACATCTACTTCCATGGTTAAGAGTTTTAAAATCTAAGCCAGGAATACACATAACTGTAATCCCAGCATTCAGGAGGCTGTGACAAGGAGTTTGTCACTAATTCCAGGTCAGTCAAGGCTACAGTGAGGCCCTGTCTCACTAGAAACAAAACAAAAGGCATACCTAAAGCTGGCTGTGGAGACTCAGACCTGTGAATCTAGCTACTTGGGTGGAGGCAGGAGTATTACAAGTTCAAGGCTACCCTGGGCCATGGAGTGAGTTCCAGAGACAGCCTGGATCCCCTGGGCTGGAGTTACAGGCAGTTGTGAGCTGCCCAACAAAGGCGCTGAGAACCAAACTTGGGTCCTCTGCGAGGATGTAGGGAGGGTAAAGAGCTACTGAAATAGAGCAAGGTGATACACATCCGTAACTTTACCATTTGGGAGATGGTGGAATGAGAATCAGGAGTTCAAGACCACCCTCCTACATGGAAAGTTTGTGGTCAGCCTGAGCTACATGAAAACATCTTGGAGAAAGAATCTTACATGCCCAAGGTCCAGCAGTTCCTTCAACCACTGCTCAGACTGATTGGACATCCACACAACACAAAGCAGACAATCCCATTCATTTTTCTTGAAAAACACATTTATTTCTGTAAACTGTTAGAATGCCAAAAATGGTCCTCACAGCCCAGGCCAGTGCAGTCCCCTTCCCCAAAAAGAATCGAGTGAGGAGACAATAAAACCATCTTCACATGCTCACGAGGAGCCACGCCCACCTCAACTTTCTTTAAAAGTAAACAAAGCCATCTTTTTTAATTTGTGGTGCAGACTGTGATTCTAATTCGCAGCTGCCTTCCAGGGGCCACAAGGCCTGTGCCTGCTTCCCTGACTGAAGGGGACCTTTCTATCCTTGTCACCTTGGGAGGCTTTACGGTTGACCCTGAACCCCCACCACAGCTGGACTCAGACCTCTCATACTTCAGAAGGACTTCGCCAAAAGGGTAGTTTAGACCATATGGCAGAGCCGTTGCCAGGCAAGATTTAAGGCAAATTGTCACTTTGTACTTGGTCCAAGCCAGACCTAAACCCGTTACTGCCAAGCAGCATCTACCAAACTTATAGCTTAGGCCACTCTAAACAGGGTGGGGGTGGGGCCTGGAGTCACGTCTAGAGGTTCTGAGGAGCATGTGTGAGCTCATGAAGGCTGTAGGGTGTGCACAGCTCCTGTCATGGCAGCCAGCATAGGGCTAGCAGGAAACAGCCAAGGCAAGCTGGGATGGTACCCAGGCCAGGCCCTAGCAAGTGGAGGCCAGGGTGGCTCAGACCAGGCAGGTCACAATAAGGGTGAGGGAAATGCCAGGCCAAGGACCACAGACAGAGGCACCTGGGATATGATGGTGTGCATGACCCTGACACCAAGATGACTTTTCTTTAGAACACAAAGGGGGCAGGTACCAAAGAATGATGCTTGGTGAGCTTGAGAGGAACACATGGCTGGCTCCTCGTCCCTGGTGGGCTGGTGACTTGAGGTGGCAGTCTCCTAGGTGGAGCAGGCAGATGGCTCTGGGATGGGGCTAGGGCTACTCTGTCTGAGCGTCATAATTGGCTCCTCCAGCCTTCTTCAGCTCGCTCCTGATGAAGTCTTCCTCCAGCTCCTTCCGATCGCTGATCACAAACTCCTTTGCAAAATTCTGCAAGGACAAAGAAAAGCTCAGAGTTTCTGTGAGGGAGGAGGGGGGAAGTCCAGGGTTGCCCAGGCAACGCAGCAGGAAACCCTGGCACCCCAGACACTTGCATAGGAGTGCAGTGAAATCATGCCAACAGAGCCTGTGCCAGAATCTGGATCAGATAGTCGGGGATGCCATGCCCTCTGGGCCACGACTGGACCCAAGCATGACTCCTGGACTGTCTTTTTATGGCTGTGTTACCTTGAGCAGGCCCCTCTCTACTGTCTGTCATTCAACTTCTTCAGCTGTGAAAACGCACCAGGGAGGGTATGAGATTAGAAAAGCGGGTGGGGGCTGGTCAAAGCTTAACTCCAGAAAAGAAGGAAAGGAAGGAAGAACTAGACATGGTGGCACATACCTGCAATTCCAACACTCAGGAGGCTAACTACCTTGATTCTAAGACCATGAGCCACACAGTTAGACCCTATCTCAAAAATAATCACAGGAGGGAGGGGACAGGGCAGGAGGCTCTGGCTTGTGGTTACTGCTCATCGACCAAGTTACTATTACTGCACCTGGGATTGGGAGAAGCCCGGATGACGGGCTCTCACCTGCCGCATCAGCCATTACTAGGCCTGAGTTCACCAGGGGGATCCCAGCCTTTCCAATCACAGTCAGTTTTGGGCTGGTGGGCAGGGCACTATTAGCATTCATTTCACAAACACTTCAAGCTATCCTTAGAAAACAGTGTTATGTCACTTCTTGGAGTACAAGGCTTTGCACAGAAACCCCAAGGGCCTGGCCCATGTGGGAATGAGTGAAACAGGTGGTATCTTATCAGATAACACTGAGCCATGAGGATTATGTTATTTTATATGTAGATTATAAGATACAATAAACCAGGGAAATCTCAAAGAAGACAGAGAAAGCTGCCAGAAGCACAAGTCCAAAGGTTGGAAAATTATCCACACAAAAGAACTGAGGGTGGCAGTGCAAACCTGTAAAACCCAGCACTACACACACGCACACGCGCACGCACACAGAGTACACATCAGCACACATGCATATACCTCAACACTACACGTCATACCCTCACACTCACATTAGTACTAGGGGAGGAATCCAGGGCCTATCTCATTAGGCAAGTGCTCTGCCACTGAGCAACAGCCCCAGGCCCATGGCACCAATTATCAGTACTTCCGTATGCACACACTGTGCTGTGGTACTGAGACCAAGCCACAGAGTCAAATATGGAACCCTGGGACTGTACACTTTAAAATCTACTGGAGAGAAATGAAATCACCTGGGCACAAAAGCACACACCCAACTCTCACAGCAGCATGATTCACCAACAGCCAAGCAGCCCAGATAACTAAACAGATGAGATGAAGCCACACTCAAAGTACGGATGTCCCACATGGTGAAACATTAATTAGTCAGCAACAGAAGGGAATGAAGTTCTGATGCCTGCTAAAACATGGGTGAACCCTTAAACATGAGCAAAAGCAGGCAGACATGAGAGGCCACCCACTGTCTGGTTCCACTGACAGGAAATGTCCAAAAAAGGAAAATCCTCAGAGAAAGCCAACCAGAGGTGACCAGGGCTGGGAGACAGAACAGGAAATGACAGATGTCACCTAAAAGTGAATGTGGTAAAATCGGCAGAGCTTTTAGAGGTAACGGCAAACCAGGAATGGCCATAAGACCAGCTCTCTCCATGCACAATGTACAGCTCTGCCCCAAATCACCCCAAGAGCAACTCTTAAAGTCCTAAAAGACAGTTAACGTTGTTTCCATTTTACAGACACGACAGTCTGAAGACTGCAATGCCCTCCCCCAGTCACAGAGCTGGGACTGCTGCCTCAGGCTGGGCGTATGGCTGGGGTAGAGAGCTTTTACCTTAGCAGACATGAGGGCAAAAAAAAATCTTTGGTACTGGAGAGGGATGGTTAAATGGTTAATTTTACATTAAATGGCTTTCACATCAATAAAAACAAAATAAGCAAAGTCACCATAGCACCAGGAAGCTCAAGTTCTCAGCTTTCTAGAAACCATGAGCAAGGAAGGCCATCAAGACATAGAGGGATATGGAGGAGGGCTAGAATCAGCCAAGGACAGCCTCACACTCTCTCTGAATCCACCCTCCATACATTGGTTAAGATAAGACACCTGGGCAGAGCAGAGAGAAAGCCTTGTCCAGTCCCCATCAGTGCTAAGTATATGCCTGTGATCCAGACAATGGAAGGCAGGGGTCCTCAGTTAGAAAGAGAATAGCCCAGCCCAGCCCATCGGCTGGGGGGGGGGGGAGGGGCAAGAGTGCCCCAGCAAGGAAGCCAACCAGCTAGGAAGCCCACAGAGGAAGTTCAAAGTCCTCTGCTTGCTGACAGCCATATATGGCAATCTAAAGAAGTAAGAACCTGAAGATGTGATAAGGGTTAAGAAATCTAAGGGAAACGTTAGGGCTGGGTGCAGCTCCAGCTAACACCACAAGAGTGTGGGCCATCACATGACAAACAATGCTGCGCTCACACCTATAACCCAAGATAACTTTAATCCCAGAACTCTGGAGAATGCCCATGAACTTAGAGCCAGTTTGGGTTACATAGCAAAATCTGTCTCAACAAAACAAAATGGGCTAGGGATGTGGCTCAGTGGATATAGTGCTTGGCTAGTGTGCACAGAGCCCTCAGTTCAATCCCCAGCACTGCACAAACCAGGCATGATGGTGCAGGATTGATAATCCTAGAGCAGCAAGAGGATCAGAAGTTCAAGACTGGGTGAGGAGATGGCTCATCAGGGAAAGGCTCTTGCCTCCTAGCTTGATGATCTGAGATCCCCATAGTGGAAGGAGAGACTGATTAATCCCTGTGTCCTGGCTCCACATGCTGCTATGGTGTGCACAAGTCCACATACAAAGTTAATAGATGTAAGTACATATAGAGTTCAAGGGGGCTGGAGAGATGGCTTGGCGGTTAGGAACACTGACTGCCCTTCCAGAGGACTGGGGTTCGAATTCCAGCACCCACAGGGTAGCTCACAACTGTCTGTAATCCCAGTTCTCAGTTCCAGGAGTTCAAGACCAGCCCAGGCCACCTGACTGTCTCAAAAAAGAGATCAGACCAGCGAACCATACATGGTAATAAATGTAAATGGACAAAATCACCTAAGCCCCCCCATGTATATAACACATATATACACTGTCTCAAACTATCAAAAAAAATTGCAACTTGAAACTTCGAGGCATTAAAACCAAATAGCCATAAGCAAATGCTTTCACATTTACAGAGTTTACAGGACAGTCATGTCACCACCCACAAGATGCTCTGTTGAGTCAGCCACACAGAACATTCTCTCCTCTCTGTGGCCACAGAAGACAGGAAAGAGGAGACTTGACTAAAGATGTGCTTTTATTGCTGCTGCCTGCAGAGGCCTAAGACGCAACCTCCAGGGACTGTAACTGTGGAAAAGTAGTGTGGGGTGTGGATCACGTGTTCCTGTATCCCGTCATGCCATTCCACGCCCACTGTTTTGGGGGAACTCCAGAGTTAGAAAGCAGATGAAGAGTCCCATCTCTCTCTCAGTGGAGTGCTCTTCTAGTGACCAAGGTAGGCATTTAACATTTCTGAGGCCACTGGCACTCAAGCTATGCCCATGGCACCAAGACAGACCATGGATTTGCTCTGACGCCTTGGGATGATGGTCTCATCCACAGTCAGCTAGGCTGCCGCCTCATGGTGAGGCTGGCTAGAGGCTGATGGATCTGGCTCTGCTCCCTTTACCCAATAAGAGCCCAGGGTGGACTTGCACCCAATCTGCCCAGATGAAGTCAAAGATGTCTGTAGATGCTGGAGGAGGCGTTTCCTCTGGGGCTCCCATCTCCCCAGGGACAGACTGGAAGATGACAAGGCCCAAGAAGTCATTCATTTACCCCTGAGACCACAGTGAGGATAGCTGATGATTCACAGCCTCACTCACCGGCACGCCCCCTCATGTCCTCTGGTATCCTTCCAGCTCTCCACATCTCCCATGATCCAACCCTTCCTTATACATCCTTCTAAATGAGATTTCCCCATTTCTATCGAAGGCCATTTATGAGCTCCTGTTACCATGGGATAGCCCTAGAAACAAAGTTGATGAACTCTCTTCCCTACGATTCCAGGGCAATCCCTTCTCATCTGGGTAAGTGGAAGAGGCAGGCATTCTGTGATGACATTCCTGGTGGACCAACAGACCACTGCCCCCGCCAAAGGCTTGACACAGGTGGTACATTCTTTTCATCTAGGTTGTGAATTCTACAAAATGTGGTGTTTATTTTGTTTGTGCTCTAACAAATAAAGCTTGCCTGAAGAGCGGAGGGCAAAG
Organism: Sigmodon hispidus; assembly: GCA_004025045.1. Classification (NCBI taxonomy): domain Eukaryota; kingdom Metazoa; phylum Chordata; class Mammalia; order Rodentia; family Cricetidae; genus Sigmodon; species Sigmodon hispidus. The sequence goes on from PVIH01016937.1 coordinate 27,984, forward strand.
CTAGCCACTAGTTAACCACAGAGGCCAGGCAATGGTGGCACGCACCTTTAATACAGCACTTGGGATCTCAGGCCTTTTATCCCAGTACTCGGGAGGTGGAGACGGGAAGTGATGTGGCTGAAGAGGGAGGGAGGAGCCAGAAGCTCAAGCCCTTTCAGGATGAGGAGCGTTGAGGAGTCTAGAGGTGAGAGGTGGCTGTGGCTTGTTCCTTTGACTCTCTGATCTTTTAGCATTTACCCTGATATCTGGCTCTAGGTTTTTATTATTAAAATTAAACAGGGTTGATGCTACATGTCCCCAAATGTATGACTTGGGCGCTGTGCTGGCTGGTTTTATGTCAACTTGACTGAAGCTGGAGTCATCAGAGAGAGAGGAGCCTCAGCTGAGGAAACGGCTCCATGAGATCAGACTATAGGTAAGCCCGGAGAGCATGTTCTTAACCAGTGATTGATGGAGGAGAGCTCAGCCTGTGGTGTGTGATGTCAGCCCCTGGTTCTATAGAAAAGTAGGTTGAGGAAGCCACAAGAAACAGAAGCAAGTCAGTAAGCTGCACTCTCCATGGCCTCTGCATCAGCTCCTGAGTCCAGGCTCCTGCCCTGACTTCCTTCAGTGATGAACCATGATGTGGAATCCTAAGCAAAATGAACCCACTCCTCTGCAGCTTGATTTTCTTTTCTTTTTTTTTTTTTTTAAACTTTATTTATTTATTTATTTGCCTTGGTGTTTGCCTGGAACTGGAACTACAGACAGCTGTCAGCTGCCATGTGGGTGCTGGGATTCGAACCCAGGTCGTCTGGAAGAGCAGACGGTGCTCTTAACCGCTGAGCCATCTCTCCAGCCCCCACAGCTTGATTTTCAATCATGGTGTTTTATCACAGTAACAGAAACCCTAAACAGGTATCAACCTCAAAACTTCCTTGAAATGACTCCCTACCATCTGCCTTCATTCCTACTGAGCAATCAGCTTCAGGCCTGAGGGAGCCATCAGCATGCTAGGAACTCTCCAGTGCCACAGGGGAGTCACCTTCCTGGTATGTTTGTAAAAAGGGCAGAAACCAAGCAACATCACTGGGCAGATAAAGCCTGACTTATGAGCAACGCCAGGACCAAAAAGACCTGGAGCTGCTCACCTTTGTCCTGGGGTGCTGGCCACCAAGACATCACCTGTGCCAATAGGTCTCCCACCACAATCGTCCCCTATATTCATCCGAAAGCCATCTAAGAGCCACAGGGGAGGAGGCAGCAGGCCCCAAGCCAGTCCTTACTGAGAAGTGTTTCGATGGCACACATGTAGCCTTATGTAAAGAGAAGCAGGTGACCCTGAAATGCTGCCAGTTCACCTACAATCAGCACTCACAGTCCTTGGCACTCAGCTTGGCTACCAAATGTGTCACAGGTCAGCAGCAGCAGCGACCAGCACACCGCAGCTGTCTGCAAGCAGAGTAGCCACACAGGACAGTTTCCCATCACAGAGCCCTGCAGTTGACCTTTTAAGGGCAGCAGGGCCTGGAGTAAAGGAAAAATTGTCCCTCCCCTAAGCCCAGTGGTGGCTTCATAGATGTTCTCAGGGGAAGCTTGAAACCTCCAAAATCACCCAGCTGTAACTGTCCTATGGTTCAGTGGGAAGGCGGAACCAAATGGCAAGCCCACTAAGCCCAGCCACCCACCTCCGTTTTCGATAGAGGACCGGAGAGGGGAAGTGACTCATTTCAGGTCACAAAGTGAAGAGCCCCAGATTAGACCTGCCCGTCCTCCTCACCCCTCCTTCGGCTGTTCTAGACTGTCTGTCTCCACCCCCACATCCCCATACCAGAAGCCCCAAGGCTACCCAAGCTACCTATAAAGAGTCCAAAGCACAAAATGCCAGGCTGGGCGATGTCACCTGAGGCTTCTAGTGCTTTTTTCCAGGACCCAAGCATCCCTCCCAAGATGTCTAAACAGGGGCTTTCTTTCCATGTTTTGCCCAGTGGGGCTGTTCAAAGGAGGAGGCTCTTTCAGCTATGTTCAATTCTAGCAGCATCAGGCTTCCATCAAAATGGCCTGTGAAGGTGTTTGCGGACAGGCTTTGTCCTCACGACCTTCCTCAGAAGCAAAGCAGACCCCAGGCTGCTGTCCTTGAGAAAGTGACCCCAGTGAAGAAGTAGGGGTGTGTGTGTGTACCTCTGTTTGCAAGATTAAATTAGGATATGCATAAATGTCCTCCTATCCTTGATTCTAAGTTGTTCCCTACCCTTCAGAAAGAGCTTCATGTAACTAGGTTAGCCTTGAACTTGCTGGTAGCCAAGAATGGCCCTGAATTTCTGACCATCTACCTGTTGAATGTTGTCATTACATGTGTGATTACAGAGCCTGGTTTATGTGGTGCTGGTGGCTCACTAAACTATATCCCCAGCACCCTTTAGCTCTTCTTTAAAGGGCTCCCAACTGTCTGACTTAACCCCAGTTTTCTCAGTAAAGCAGACTAGGGAATAGGGTTTAGTCTAAGCTGCCCCATGCTCTCCAGAAGCCTGGCCCTCCCAAGCCTAAGTTTCTCCTCTGCAAACAGGAACAGAAACACTACTATATGCTGGGATGTAATGAGGGCCTTGGGGCCTGCAAAGAGCCTGTACACTTGCTGGGTGTGCCCAGTACTGGACAAGTGCTGACTGGCCCTCAGCTGATTTGTGAGTGATGTAGTTTCCCCTCCAGCCTCAAGACTGCAGGGAGCTTAGGGTTCAGTGACTGGGCCCTTTCCAGAGTTCATTTTCAACCCTGGGGCTTCCTCTGAGTAAATGTGAAAGATGCTGGCTGTGTCCACCAACCCAGTGGCAACACCTAAAGCCAGGGGAGGGGAGAGCTGCAGAGGAGAACGCCTACTAGGAGCAAGAGGTGGCTGCCACTATACCACAGACAGGCAGAGCAATGCCACCGATGCCACTCACATCTCCCCGAACCATGCGCTGACTTGATGCTTACTTTAGCTACTGCCTAGACCCTAGGAGGCTAACCTCCAGCACTGTGGCTCTAAGAGAAGAGGAGCAAGGGTCCCCGAGAGCCCTAAATACAGCATTCAGTGGCTCTGGCCCTGCTCTCCACTCCTGTGAAAGAGGAGAGGGAGAAAAAGGTTCTCCCGGATGGATCCTCACCAGCCATCCAGGCTTCTGCCTAAGGCCCTGGAGTATGAAGCTAAAGACTATGACAGTGCCCCACCATGGAAACCAGAATCCACGGGGAACAGAGAATTACAGCTCTTTTCGAGGTTCTCTGTGACTTCTTTGGGTCCATCTAGAACACATGAAAATCCCTGCTATCCAGGATGAAGACTCTCTGTCACATGCAGGGCTGAGACGGGGACGGACAAGTCACCTGCTGGCCACAATCAAGTGCCTTTCACCAAGTGAAATTCCCTGAGAATTCTAAGCCAAAGACTTCTGAGTGCTGAATAAAAGCAATCAGTCTCCCAAAGCCCTTCCTGCCAGGAGAAAGAACAACCTCAAAGGAAGCCTAGGAAAAAGAAATGGAAAAAGCACCACAGCCAGTGGCTTCCACCGCCAGCCCTCCCACACCCTCCTTGCCCTCCTACACCTATTCAGTGCCTGAAAGACCGAGCCCTTAAAACCCAACCAGCAAGATATAATTTACTCAAAAAGAACAGGTTCTCAAAGTGGGCATGACTCATCAAAGAAGGAAGGAAACAAACCGACCAGAAGCCAGGTCTCTGACAGATTGGGAACCAAAAAGCAGAGGTCACCCTCCTGTTCAGGGACAAAAGCAAGGGCACACCACAGGTGGGCACACTGTGATCTAGCAAGACAGAATGCAAGCAGACAGATGTCCCAAGAGCCTGCTGTGAGCTGGTGTGGACCAAACCAACTTAGAACAGTTGATCCCATACCTGGAAAATGTTGTGGAGTATTATTACAACCGGGCAAAGATGTGTTACATCTGTTTATGCTATTACTTTAGCTGTAAAAGTGTGTTACTTTTGTGTATGCTGCAGTTTGTTTAATTATATAAAGCATCTGTTTCACCTTGCATGCCTAAGGCACCTGATTGTCCTAATAAAAAGCTAAGTGGCCAATAGTAGGCAGCGAAAGGACAGGTAGGGCTGCTAGGCAGAGAACAAATAGGAGGTAAAATCTAAGTTCAAGAAGAAGAGGAAGAATAAGCAAAGGAGGAGAGAATGAAGGACACTCCCAGAGCCAGAAACTAGGCAGCTGCCAGCCAGCCAGACAGCAGAAAAGTAAGGAAAAGTAAAAAAGGTCCAAGGTAAAAGGTAGACAAAGAGAAATAGGTTAATTCAAGTTAAAAGAGCTAAGCTAGGCCAAGCATTCAAAACTAATAAGAAGTCTCTGTGTCATAATTTGGGGTCTGGTTGGTGCCCCCCTCCAAACAAAAAGCCTGGTGTAGGAAACCATCCCCCTTTACAGTCCTCTCTTAGCACAGGGAAAACAGCCTGGGACTTGCTCCTCTGTCTCCCAGATGTTTACCAAAGCCCTGACCCCATCTGGCCTGATCTCTAACTCTATCTAGTTCAAGGAGAGGAAAAGAGTGGGAAACATATTCCACTCTCTGCTCCTATGTCCATGACAGACATCACAAATCGATCATGGCACTTCTCTGTCAACACTCAACCTCACAACCCTTCTTAACTCAGAGCTCCAAACAGTTCCTACCTATTGGCCAGCTGATAGGTCAGAGGTCAAATCCAAGCTGGGTCTTTGACTTCTGTCTAATCAAATCTGCCCGTGGCTGGGTGGGGAACTAGCAATGTAGCAGAACACTCATCCAACGCATTTGAGACTCTGTGTCTCCAGAACCACAAGGAGGAAGAGAGAAAATAAGCATCGATTTCTTGTTCCCAGCTACATGCATGTTTAGGAATTTCCTCCAAAGAATCAGTAAGCAGAATTGTTTTAAAATGACAACATTTAGCCTCAAAGATGTTCATTGTCAGCAAATACCAGGATGTGTCCATAATTCAGCAAAAAGTGAATACAAAAGTAAACAGGGGTTTGCTTAATTAGTGGAGTGCTTGCCCAGCATGCTCAAAGCCCTGGGTTCCATCTCGGCACTGTATAAACAGGGCACAGTGGTGCACACTATAATGCTTGCCACTTAGGGAGATAAAGGCAAGAATTTCAGGAGTTCAGGGTCACCTCAACTACATAGTGAGTTCAAGACAAGCCTCAGCAACATGATACCCTCTCTTAAAAAGAAGGAACCAGTCAGATGTGGTGGTGCATGCCTTTAATCCCAGCACTCAGAGTGGCAGAGGCAGGCAGTGTTAAAAGCCAGCCTGGTCTGCAAAGTGAGTTTCAGGACAGCCATGGCTGTTACATAGAAAAACCCTGTCTTGAATCTCCCACCACCCAGTAAATAAGGAACTGTACATCTATACCAGCACTCCCACAGGTGGCATCTTTTTTATTATTTTCATGCTTCTACGTATTAGATTGGCATCCCATTGCTCAGAAGAGGAAACAAAAATTTAGAGAGATGAGGAGCCAGAAACATGATCTTTGTGAGCTACTGGCCAAAACTGGCTAAGGTCTACAAGAGAAAGAATGTGTGTGACTGGTATTAGACTCACGTCTGTGGTGGGCACACAGAACAGTGCCTGGCTACTGTGACTAGGGACCACATATGCACAATGGTATGGGGGGCAGGCCTATTCTGAGACTGGGCAGGGACAAACAACCAGAAGACAGAGATGGAGAGACATCAGGAAGCGGGCAGGCAAAGCCCACAGAACACACACCCAGGGTGCTTAGGCCTTGGAACACTATAAATGAGGGAGGGCTCCAACCTTCAGGATCTGGCAAGCAGAGGTGTTCCATGGTTCTGTGTTGGGAATGGCTGCTAGGTAGCTGGCAAGTGCCACACCAGGGCAGGCTGGCCATGAGCTAGGGGTAGGTCTAGAGTCTGGTGAGGGCAGGCCACATCTGGTACAGAACAGTCTTCTGGTTGAAGCAGCTTTGTTTATGTGCTAGGCCTCTCCTTGAGCAAAGCCCATCCCTCTCTCTAGCTTAAAGCCTTCCCAGGCTCCCCACTGTGTTTCAGATGAAGCCCCACCTTCAAGATGGTCTCCCTTTAGTAAGTAGGATGGCTCAGCAGGTCAAAGAGCTTGCTGCCAAACCTGTCACCTGATTTTGATCCCGATCCCCAAAACCTACATGGTGAAAGGTGATGCTGTCCTCTGACCTTCACATGCATACCCACACACACATATCATGCACACACACATAATATTTTTAACTCAATAATAAAGTAATATAAATAAATAAAAGAAAATGTGAGTTAGAGCATTTTGCAAGGCAGGCCTGATCTGCTTGATGCAAGACAGCCTGGCCTGGCACCGGGGAGTATCCCCTGCTGGCCACCACATTGTCCCTACAAGCCTGCAGAGGCACCAGAACAATGGGCGGGTGTGCTATCCCTGGCACCAGCAGACAACAGTGTGGCAGGGCAGCTTCAGCCAGGCGAGCTGCCTGCCCGCTCAGCACATTCCCCAGCTCAGGGCAATGTCCATAGAACAGTCTGGCTTCCTGCAGCCTCCTCTGCCCTGCAGCTGATGGAGAAAAGGACTTTTGTCCGGTTTTCCCAGCCATGAACCCTTCAGTGACCTTTCAGACTTCCAGTTCCAAGTGGATCTCAGTCCCCAATCCTCCTGCCTCCACACTTGGGTGCTAAGGTTACAGGCATGCACTTCCATCTGGCGGGGAATCCCAGCTTCTCATCTGAGTGGCCCCATCATATCTGAACTCCCATCATGCCTCTGGGCTGGATGGAGCCTCCCTGTAGTTGCAAATCATTAAGCCTGTCCCCGTCCCCATGGTGGTCAGAGTTCTTTTAAGGGACCGACTACCACAGAGATAGCTTTTCTCTCCTGGAGTCCTGAACTTGGATGTTCCTTCTAATGGGCAAAGTGTGGCTAAATCCAGAGAGAAAGAAAACAGGGAAAGAGACGAAACCTACCTGAGCCTGGATCCAGCCCTGATTCCCTGATGCCCTCACCTCCCCTGTGAAGAGCTAGCCAATTCCGCCTCAACTTCTCGGAGCCTGCAAGTCCACAACTAAAAACCAGTGTTCCCATCATGGAGGCTGCCGCTAGAGAGCCCGGGGTCCCTGAGTCACCCTCACTCATGGGTCTGCTTTGTCACTGACGCCAGTTCTGAGCTCACAGAAACCCCAGGCTGGGACTGCAGCTCAGCTGTGACAGAGTGACTGCCCAGCATGCATGAGGCCCCGGTTGGAACCCAGCACCACAAAACAACAAGCAGGTAACAAGCAACTAAATGAACAATCTGGCTGTGTGTGTAGCTCTACCGTCAGCACTAGAAAAACAGGCAGAAGTTTTGAGGCCAGATTGAGCTACAGAACGAGGCCCTATCTCAACAAAATTAAATGAACATAATAAGGGCCGACAGATGGCTCCGTGGGTAAAGGTGGTTAAGGTGTTCCTGGAGACTTGAATCTGATCTCTGGAGGCCAAGGAAAAATGAAGAGAACTGATTCTATAGTGTTGTCCATATGCACATGCGCACATGCAAGGGCGCACACACATCATATATATACAAATGCAACAGAATCCATTAAAAACCTACTTTACATGCAATAAAGCTGACTATCATGCTTCTAAGTCCTTGAACCCCTCCTAGGGTTTCTACAGAGGCCATCCAGCGGGGGCTTCTAGCTGCCCTGGCAGTAAAATGCTTGCATAAGAACCTCAGTTTAATCCTTAGAACTCAAAGGGAAAAGAAAAGGCTGGTATAGCCAGGGTTCACCTTCAATTCAGTAACTTGGGAGGCAGACACGGGAATCTCCGTGAGTTCCAGAACAGCCAGGGATACATAACAGAGAGATCCTGTCTGCTGGCTAGTTTTATGACTACTTGACACAGCTATAATCATCAGAGACATGTCTCCATAAAATCCGGCTGTATTAAAGCCTGTAGGGCATTTTCTTAATTAGCGATTAATAAGGAATGCCTAGCCCATTGTGAATGGTGCCACCCCTGGGCTGGAGGATTCTGTAAGAAAGCGGGCTGAGTAAGCCTTGGGGAGCAAGCCAGTGCAGAGCACCTCTCCATGGCCTCTGCATCAGCTCCTACCTCTAGGTTCCTGCCCTGTTTGAGTTCCTGTCCTGACTTCCTCCAGTGATGAACAGTGATGTGGAGGTATAAGTCAAATAAATAAAGCTTTTCCTTCTCAACTTGCTTTTGGTGATGGTATTTCATCACAGCAATAGTAACCCTAAGACACTTTGTCTCAAAACAAAACAAAAGCAACTTTTTTTTTAACTTTTATTTATTTATTTGCCATAGTGTTTGCCTAGAACTGGAACTACAGACAGTTGTGAGCTATCATGTGGGTGCTAGGAATTGAACCCCATTCCTCTGGAAGAGCAGTCAGTGCTCTTAACCGCTGAGCCATCTCTCTAGCCCCACAAAAACAACTTTTAAAGGCAGCCAGTGTGTCATCCAGGGATTCAATGGAAGTCGGAAAATTTACATCTCTTTTACTTGTTTTTGTTTTATTTTACGTGTATGGGTGTTTTGCCTATATGTATGTCTACGCACCACATGCATTCAGTGTCCATGGAGGCCAGAAGAGGGCGTCAGATTCCCCGGGAGCTGCAGCTGCAGAGGGTTGTAAGCTGCCATGTGAGTGCCAGGAATCAAACATGGGCTCTCTGGATATGCAATACTCTTAATCACTGACTGAGCCATCTCTCTAGCCCCATCTTTTTTTCTTTGGACATGTCACTTGGCCCTGGACAACAGCCAGACTGAAGGGCTGAAGGGCTGGCCACATCTACTCTGGTTGCTGGAACAGCAGTTTAGATAAAGTAAAAGAATGGGCTCTGACTTCTAGGCACAGGGAAATCCATCTACATGCTCCCCTTGCTTCACCATTACAAATGCAGATTTTCCCTTTTTAAGGTCGCCCCTTACCCAAACAATCAACCTCACTGTCTGAGCTGCTGTGGATACTTCTACTGTCATGCCTTAGTTACCAAACTGGGACAACACACCCCATTGTCAATCATCAGGTTAACAGGCACCAAGCAAGTGTGAGTAGTGTCCCTGTGGCAGATGCTATCCTGGGAAGGATCACATCCTCTCCCCTAGATCCCCATGGCCACTGCTGGGACCCATCCACAATGGGACAGACAGTGGTCTCCATGCCGGTCATCTTGTCAGCCCCCTTCTCTGTGGGCTGCTGGTTGTACAGAGCTGGGCATTCAACAGCTATGTCTCTATGATGTGATGGTCAAGATGTTCTGGCCCTGGCTGGCACCCTGAAGAATGTTAAGAACTTTTCCAGAGTCCACCCTGTACTCCCTATCCCAGTTGGATGAGGACCCTTGCTGACATGCAGCAGAACACATTACCTGGACCACCTCCTTCACCAGTGTCTTGTCGGTTCCCGTCTTGGCTCGCTGCAGCCCACTCACATCCTCCCCAATCCACGTGATGAGGGCAAACTTGGACCTTTTGCTCATGGCATCACCGGTGGTAAAGCGCACAAAGGCAAACAGCCGGACATCATCTGTGGTCAAAACAAAGAGTGTAGCACTCAGCAAGGACTTTCTGACAGACCATGAGCCCCGTAAGAAGGTGGAAATAGGTGGGTACCCACAGACCTCTGCAACATTCTCTCTGATGCCTGTTTATTCACAGATGGGAAGTAGAAGCATAGCCTGGTCATGTGACAATTCCAGGTGACACAGGGAGCTGGAGGAATGCTAGGATTTGTACTCAGGCATCCCTGGCTGTCACTGCTATGACTGCCATAGGTCAAGGCTCAAAACATGAATGTAATTTAGAGGATGGACCACCACCACCTCAGGCTGAGGATGTGACTCAGTGGACAGAGTGTTCACCTAGTGCACCCGAGGCTCTGTGTTCAATCCCCAGACTTCCTAAACCAGGTGAGGTAATGCACAGCTGTAATCCCAGCATTTGGAAGGTAAAGGCAGGAGGCTCAGAAGTTCAAGGCCAGCTTGGCCTATAGGAGACACTCTCGGAAAACAAAAGTTGCCAAATCATCTTTAAGATTCTACTTGAAAATAGGATAGCCACCCTGGAGAGCCAAAGCAATCAAGGGTGCCTATGACAGAGCAGTGAGATTCATGATATCTTCCAGCTGGAAAGTTAGGCTATTTAGGCTGTTTACATCACACATGTTCATTTTCAAGAAAATACTCGGGGCAGGTGCGCCTCTGAGCTCCATTAGAGCTCTGTTGTATGGTCACTTTGCAGTCTCCTCCACAAGCCCACAAGTTCCGTCATCCATTGCCCACCTCCCACATTTCATCTGAGAGGGGCATGACTTTAGCCCCAGCACTAGGGAGGCAGAGGGAGGTGGATCTCTGTTGAGTATGAGGCTAGCCTGGTCTACAGAATGAGTTCCAGGACAGCCAGAGCTACAACAGAAACTCTCAAAAAAAAAAAAAAAGCGGGTGGTTGGGGGAGGATATGTAGAACTGGATAAGTCACTGTTGTGTGGGTGTCTTATGAATTACAGGGTGTTGTACAATACCCCTGGCCTCCACCACTAGACACCAGAGCATCCAAGAGTGACAGGCAAAGAACATTGACACACTCACAGCTGTCACCCAGGGGCAGAATCACCTGTCCACTTGAGAGCGCATATCCATGAGGGCAATGTTGCATGTACAGAGGTCAGAGCAATGCTTTGCAAAGTCTGTCCTTCCACAATACTGGTACCAGGGCTTGAACTTGGGTTGTCAGGCCTGGTGACACACGCCCTTACCCTATAAGCTATCTTGCAGCCCCAGCAGTTTGTACTCATGACAGTATTGTAGAGATAGCCTACACTTTTTTTTATTCCTATTCTTTTTTTTTTTTTTAAACTTTATTTATTTATTTATTTGCCTAGGTGTTTGCCTGGAACTGGAACTACAGACAGTTGTTAGCTGCCATGTGGGTGCTGGGAATCAACCCAGGTCCTTTGGAAGAGCAGACGGTGCTCTTAACCGCTGAGCCATCTCTCCAGCCCGATAGCCTACATTTTTAATGTTTTTCTTCAAAATTTAAATGTTGGACAGTTGGAAACTTGTACAAATGTCACTGGTAAATCAGTATGCTCAAGCATGCGCACACACATCATTTTAAAGAACACAACTGTGCAGTCATCACCATAGCCTAGTTCCAGAACATTCGCATCATCTAAAAAGGAAACTCAGACCCAGGAACAGCTGCTCCCATGCTCACAAAGCCTCCGGCAACCACTAAATCTGTCTCTGTCACTGCATTTGCCTAGGACACTGATCTAGACAGTTCCATGAGTAATATGTCACACGTGGCTTCTCAAAAATCACTGTGTTCCCAGGGTTCCCCTGTGTGTGGTACATCTGTGCATTTGTAAAGGTGTGCATGTATGTCTGTGGTGGTCGGAGAACAATCTCAGGCACTGACTACTTTATGTTTTGAGACAGGGTCTCCCACTGGCCTGAAACGTGACAAGTGTGCTAGGCTAGCCAGTGAGCCCCAAGGATGCGCCTCTCTCTGCCTCCCCAGAGCTGGGATTACAAGCGCAAACCACCATGCTGGCTTTTGATGTGGGCTCTGGGAATGGAACACAGGACCTCAAGCACTTGACTGAGCTATCTCCAAAACACCTGTGATTTCTATGACTCCCTCAGAACCCAGAACATTCCATGGCATAATTAATCTACCCATCATCTAATGAACATCAGAGCTATGCGCAAAGGCAACTCCTCACTCTGTCCATCATCTGTGAAGAGAGGACATCCACACAGTAGATCTAGGTGGCCCACTAGATAGAAGCTTCTATCTGAAGCTACTGCCATGGTGCAGGGTTGCCGGGGAGCTGCTATGTGGCCTGGGGTTAACCTTGAACTCTTAAAGATGAAGGTTTCTAGATTGCAGGGACACAGGCCTTGTGGCTGACGCAGACACAAACAGGAGAACTGGATAGTTGAGTGCATTTCCCAGCATGAGGGGTGGGAGTGTGGGCAGTATTTTAGACACCGTATCTCAATAGTCAGCACTGAAATGTTTGAAGTTTCACCCTTGGCCTACAAGGGAACCAGTTACCCACCCCAGCCACCTCCCTACCAGCCTTCACACAAAAAAGCACCAGTAACTGTTTCCACAACAGCTTCCCAGTTCTACAGTGTCAGTGTGCACTCTTGGGCCCAGTAACTATGGGTGGCTGCCAAAGGCTCTGTGTGGGGCAGTGGCTGGAGCCCCTGACCTCACCCTCCATTCAGCCAAGTGTAGAGCCTGCCAGGGGCATCAGCCTTCCCTGCCTGAATCTCCTCAAGTCTATGTCTTATCCATTTCAGACACTCCATCCACTGCAGCCACCATGATTCTTTTTAAATTTTTATTGAATTGTATTTATTATTATGAGCACATGTAATTGATGTGGGGTATATACATAAAGGTCAGAAGATAAAGCTAAAGAGTCAGCTTCCTCCTTCTACCTTTATGTAGGTTCTGGGGATTGAACTTAGACTGTCAGGTTTGTGTGGCAGTCACCTTTATCCACTGAGCCATCCTGCCAGTCCCTTGATTTCCTCTGAAGAGCCACTAGCAATCACACAGTAAAACTTGTGTTCTAAGGACCAACCCATGCACAGAAAGTAAGTCACACACACCCCTAAAGGCACTGGGAACCTTCCAGAACCCCATATTGACTTCATTTAGACATCCATGGTGGGGGGAGGGAGGGAGACCAGCCACATATGGAGTGACTGGCTGAGTGCTTGTCTAGCAGCACTTTGCTCAAGAAGAGTGCTGACAGGCAAATTTTCAGAAATCCGGAATGACACTGCACTTACGAACACCGGACACTGGAGACCTGGCCAGGCAGGATGTCCGCTGAGGGCCGACAGACAGAAGGCCTGTGGGTCTCCGCAGCATTTTTAGCACCATGTCAAAGCCTTGGGCTATCACTGCCCCTCTGACAGCTTGGGAGAGCAGGGAGCCTTTGGTGAAGTTCATTTCCACTCCGATCTCCAAACACGAGGGCTCAGAAGCTGTCAGAGCAAACACCCTAGGCTGCCTGTTTCTTATACAGGAGAATGGGAGCAAGAGAGAGCAGGTGACTGATGGGGGGTGGGGGGGCTTCTCCATGTGTACACATGAGTGTACACACACGTGCTAGGGTGGTAAATTAGCCACGAGGCTGGCACCTGAGCTTGCCGCCATCCCCTCAGTGACACTCTGTCCCAAGTGAGACTTGGGTAGTCAGAAACTAGAAATTACTTTTCTGCTCAACCATGGTTCTCAATCAACGCACAGTCCTAGCCTTGTGACACATCCCAAAGAACATGTCCTCTGATGATCTGGAAATTCTGGGGAGACTCGGGAGTTGAGCTTCCACAAGCCCCTGGGTGACTGATGGGCCAAAGCTTGAGAGATACTATGGAGAGAGTAAGGTGAGATGGGGATGGAGGGCCCAGCACAGGATGGACGCTGCAGCCAGTGCGGCCAAGAGACAGAGAGCTCCAGTGTAGAAAAGCAGAAGTACTCAGAGTTCAGCCTTACCCCTTCCTCCTGATCCATCACCCCCCACTCCACTCCCACTGCCACCATTTTAAGGAAGCGATCAGGCCAGGCTTCCTGAAGGGTCTGGTCCCCCTTTCTACATGACCAAAGATCAGAGATCTAACCATCAAAGGTGACTGGACTGTCCCAGAGACTCACCTTCCCTCAAACCCCTCAAAAGTCACAGCAGAAAAAAAAAAAGGGACCTCTGAGCAGTGCCATAGGGAATCCAGACTTCCTCCCTGTTCACCTAATGTGCCCAGGAGCCTTGGTCCCAAGGACTGTGCATGTAATAAAATCCACTTTAACTCCATGTCATGGGGAACATCACTGAGCGTAAGATGAGGCCCATGCCGGAGGGTTGATACAAGTTCTGTGCTCGCCCTATGCATGCCAGACTCAGGGTGAGCACAGGACACTCCATCTCCAGTTTAGAAGCCATGACATCATCCTCATATCCAGTGAGCTTTCCTTATGAAAGCCCTGGGGTTAATTAGACCCTACCCAGAAACCCTTGACCAGCATCTCCTCACGGCTGATGATCCCTATGAAAACCGAGGGAGCATGTGGAACAGCCAATACAAGCTCCTGCTTGCAGGGCTCCAGGTCTCCATCTACTGAGCAGCCCAGAAACAATAGCGAGGAATCAGTGGAAATGCTTAATGCACTGGCTGACCCAGGGTACTGGCTGTGTCTGGCTGACCCGGGGCACTGGTTGGCTGACATAGGGCATTGGCTGACCAGGAGCACTGGCTGGCTTACCCAGGGCACTGGCTGGCTGACCCGGGGCACTGGCTGGCTGACCCGGGGCACTGGCTGGCTGACCCGGGGCACTGGCTGGCTGACCCGGGGCACTGGCTGGCTGACCCGGGGCACTGGCTGGCTGACCCGGGGCACTGGCTGGCTGACCCGGGGCACTGGCTGGCTGACCCAGGGCACTGGCTGGCTGACCCAGGGCACTTCTGTCTCTGCCTGCTTTCTTCTCGTGTTCCTTCTTTTCATCATCATAGCCTCTACCACCATTCTCCTGCATTATCACCAAATATACCCTTTCTCCATCTGTGCTCTCTCCCTCTATCAACTCCCCCATGCCCGCTCTTTCAACCCCCCTTCTATCTAGGAAGGGGGAAGGATTTAGGCGATGAGGCAATGGAGGGAGTCCCTAGGAGGAGTAAAGAAAAGAGCCAGCTGGAGTTCAGTCAGGGGTGCTGGGCAGGGACAGCAATGGGGTGTGGGAGGAACAGACAACCAAGGAGGGAGTGAGCATAGAGGGGGATGGGAAGTGGAGCCCAGAAGGAAGTCAGAATTTCTGCAATCTACAAAACCACTAAGATAGGCTGCTTCAATGATACCTCCCGAAGCGGAGTCCCCACCACGCTGACCACACTTATCTCCCCTCCTACCCAAATTGAGCAGACTCTTAGGTCCTGACTTATCCCCCTCCCTCCACCTCTCACCAGAGTCCCCCAGCACTGCATCCACACTGACCAGAGACCTGTCTTCTTGCAAAAGGATGCCAGTCTCCTGCTATTCCCCAAAGCCTGCCCTGAAGCTTCAGGACCAAGGATCTGCCACATACTATGTGTAGGATAGTGTAGAATCCCTAACACTCCGTGAGCTTTCCTGTCATCACACCCGACACGCACTGTGTGTAGAATAAGCAGAACTATAAATGGGCAAAGACGAAGATGCACTCGGAAGGAGCATCCTGAAAATGTCTTGATCTTCTGATCAAGAACCTCTCTCTTGAGCCAGGGCTAGCCTAAAACTCACTACATAGCCCAATGGAGCCGCAGACTTGCAGCAATGCTCCTGCCTCAGCCTCCCAAGCACCATCATCACAGGAGTGACCTACCAAACTTGGCAACTTTTAACCATGAGGACCATCTGCCCAGTTCTCACATCCAGCACAGGCAGTGTATAAATGAACCATGGGCCAATGGGAAGGAGAAAAAGAGAAGAGTTTTTGCTATTTCTGCCCCGAAGCTGAACTTCAGAGCAAGACAAAAGGAGAAAGCAGAAGACCCAGGCCAGAGCCCAGATGAGCTCGCAACTCCTGACCCTCCGCACAGCCTGGGAAGTTGTGCAAACAAAGCTCAGAAAGGGGAAACCACCCCCACACCTAAGAGCTGAGCAGTCCTCTTCCCGAGGGGAGGGCTGCAGGCTGGAGGGGAGGAGGGCTGCAGGCTGGAGGGGAGGAGGGCTGCAGGCTGGAGGGGAGGAGGGCTGCAGGCTGGAGGGGAGGAGGGCTGCAGG
>PVIH01016938.1:0-43760 GCA_004025045.1 Sigmodon hispidus
CATGGCTCAAGCTCAAAATCCTAAATTTCCTAAAATATATAAAATCTTTAACAACATTAATTCAAAAACAGGGTAGGGATTAGGGACATTTGCAAAAAGGGGGTTACCAGCATTGCTCCCAGGGACTCAGCTTTCATTACTGGCAGGAGCATCAGGGCCAGCCACAAGATCCGCATTCTCACCAACGGGATTTTCTTCCAGCTCCTCACTGGGCCCGGCTTCCGCTGGTGATTGTTCAAGGATCTTTCGGGTAAGGCATTCCGGGACCCAATGTGGCTGAGCAGCATCCTGGGGAAAAACACAAATGGCTCCCCTGGATCTGATCAGAATCAGATCCAGGCCTTTCCATTGGTTATTAAGGACATCTTTCCATTTAACCATTTCTTTTTGGTTCATGTCAATTTGGAGGTGTCGGTCTAAAGGTCCCTGGTTTGATCCTGGGTTTCGGCACCAGTTGTCCCGCGCCCTGTCTTCACCCGCGAAGAAGAACGCAGTACACAGTTTGGATCCTTCTGCAGCAAGTTTACTAGAGCTCTAGAAAATGGGAAGACCCCAACCCCTTGCCAGGAGCTGGCTTTTATACTGTCAAGCCCTCGCCTCTTACATCTCCCCTTCTGGTTGGTTGTGAACTCTCGCCTGATATGACGCAGGGTCAGAGGGCTTGGCTCACAGAGTGGAAACTTACCGGGGGACATGCGCAGATACGTTGTTTATCGCCTCGGCTGCGCCTTGGTACCGGAAACCGGCACCATCTTGCCTGCTTGACCGGGCTCCCGGCTCCCTACAAAAAGTTCATTTGTTTTTGACACTCTCTTGGTGAAATGTGAGTGTTCTCTTTGAATGTCTTAGGCTAAATTTCCATCAAATTCAATTGTGAGACAAAAGTTTCTATTCAGAAATTTGTGACAATGATTTCTGGAGTCAATCAAGGAAGAAGACAAAGTTAACATAAGAGTACTGTGTTGACTTAGTCACCCTTATGAATGGCTAGAACTCTACCCACAATATCCAGGAAATGGAAGAAATATGTTAATGAGGAAAGAGTTAGGGAAGCATTTTATTTATTATCATCTATCCTTCATAATTCAGAAGACATTTTATAAGAGATCAACAATTTTGTATTTCTAGGTTATTCAATCCCAAGTCCAGGAGCCTATGATGTCCTGTGGGGCACAAAATGTCTAGGCCAAGAAATAGGATACTTGATGTATTAAAATCCTTGTTTAAAGTACACTAGTGACAATCAATAACTACACATGGGACTTGATCTCTAGAGGCTTATATTGGTTAGATTAGGGAATATATCTATGTCTTGATATTTGGATACCCATCACTCTCTTAAGATTCAATATCCTGGGGGGCTGGAGAGATGGCTCAGGGGTTGGGAGTGCTGACTGTTCTTCCAGAGGTCCTGAGTTCAGTTCCCAGTGACCACATGGTGGCTCACAACCATCTATGATGACATCTGGCACCCTCTTCTCTGTACTGTATACATAATAGATGGGTAAATCTTTAAAAATAAAAGATTCAATAGTTTGACAAAAATTCAGGATAAGATTTCTTGGTACCAAGTAGATTACTTAAAGTGACATTTTAAAGTTGAGACTTTGTTACTCTGTTTTTATGATAAATGGAGAGATGACTGACTGTGAAGCCACTATAACCCTAGTCCCTAGGACCTGTTCATAAGGCTTAAAAT
Source organism: Sigmodon hispidus (assembly GCA_004025045.1). Lineage (NCBI taxonomy): Eukaryota > Metazoa > Chordata > Mammalia > Rodentia > Cricetidae > Sigmodon > Sigmodon hispidus. The sequence goes on from PVIH01016938.1 coordinate 1,700, forward strand.
AAATGAATGATGCGAACTCTGGGTAAATCCAGGGCTTTCTTTAGGGGAAAATGTGCTTATGTGGTCATAACTGACATTCTTTAGAAACCCAGGAATGCCTGTCTTACAGAGCACAGAGTGGAGAGTGGAAGATAGTTCTATGTATCTTGGAAACACCATATGATGATAAACCACCCATCACTAGGATTAATAGATAGTAGGCTTGATTTTTATTAGCATGCTGGTCACTCACTTGTACAACATTCTCTTATCATTTGTGAAAACTTAATTAGACATACTAACTTAAGAAATTTAAGAGAATATATAAGAGAATATTTAAGAGAAAATAACTTGAATCTGGCCTTTTGGACTTTTCAGGCTAGTAAAAACATCAAACAGACAAAACAAATTACTGTAACTGGCGGCAGCAGCTGATTTCAATTACTCTGAAGAGTATTCTAGCTTTCTAACAGAATATCGAGAATTCATTGTGACATTTTTTTGATGCTCTCATTTGCAGTGATAATGGTTAATGAGCATTTGTAGCAAGGAAACTCTAATAAGCAGGGCAATTAAATCTCTGGGGAAAATTTTAGTCATATTTCATGCGAGCTTCCTAAAAATTATCACAAGTAAAAGGACTAGAAAAGTTGTGTTTCAGTATTTAATATTATGAACTATATTATAAGCAGGTATGGGTTGAAATGAGAAACATTTGTCAGGATGCCTGGCATATAGGACCTAGTCAGGCAAGAGTTTTAATGTAAAGCATTGTAAGCCAATGTAGCTGGTTTAATCAGAACAGAAAATGATTAAGGGAGGGGGAGAATGGGCTGGAGAGATAGCTCAGTGGTTAAGAGCACAGAGTGCTCTTCCTGAGGACCTGAGTTTGATTTCCAGCACCCCACATCAGGTGACTTACAACTGCTTGTAACTCCAGCTCCAGGAGAGCTCACATCTCTGACCTCTGTGAGCACTTGCATTCATGTGCACATACTTCCATACACAGAATTAAAACAATAAAAATTTACAAAAAGAAAATGATTAAGGGGTATTAACTAAGAGAAAGAGACCAGAGTGTTGGAATTCGTGCAAGTAACACCGCTTAGCTTTGCTATGGACTCAGTCCAGCAAACATACTGTAGCTATTCCTGGGTGACATTGAAGGTGACATGAGAGCTCCTTTTGTTACTGTTCACTAGAAATGGCATTTCTATGAAGGTTCCATGCAACAATTGTTTGTGTTTAGTGAACAAGCTCTCTGGCTGTTCAGCTCTAAATCAAGGGCAGAGAGATGATGCTTTCAAACTGAATTCTTGTTGAGACTCATTAGTTCTGAGAGCCTACTTCAAATGTATCATGGCTTTAAAGAAAACTGAAGTGAATCTTAAGGCTTCTTCACTGGGCAGGAATGACCACTGAAGAGAGAAAAAACAAACAGACAAAAACTTTTACAAAACAAAAACAAAGACAAAAAACAAAACAAAAACCCAACACCCTGCCTGAGCTTTTAATTCAAATAATCAGACTAAAGTGAGTTTTAACACATTTCTTTTGTATGTGACTACTGAAGGAAAATAATTCCCCAATAATTTCAAAGTGTTCTTATAAACAGCAAGAAAAGTCAGTAGATATTCCACACAGTGCATATCACTATTTACTTCATTTCTACTTCTGTTGTCCTTTTAAAACTTAATAACCTTCCAGTTTGCTAATAGATACCATATTCTACAATGCAAGTTTCATTTATTAAAGGTTATAGATTTCTAGGCCTTGTTTTAGTTAGGGTTTCTATTGCTACAATGAAACACCATAACCAAAAGGCAAGTTAGGGAGAAAGGGTTTATTCAGCTTACACTTTCACAGCACTTTCATCATCGAAGGAAGTCAAGAAAGGAGCTCAAACAGAGCAGGAATCTGGAGACAGGAGCTGACAGAGGTCATGGAAGCTGCTTACTGGTTTGTTTCCCATGGCTTGCTCAGCCTGCTTTCTTATAGAACCCAGCACCATTAGACCAGGGATGGGTCCACCCAAAATGGGCTGGGCCCTTAATCACTAATTAAGAAAATGCCTTGCAGCCAGATCTTAAGGCAGCATTTTCTAAGCTGATAACTCTAGTTGTCAAGTTGACATAGAGAAGCCAGCATAGGCCTTCATACTTCAGCTTCTTCTGTTGCAAATGCAAATGCAAAAAGACATTCTCAGAAATTAAAAAAAATGTTATGTGGAAAAAATCAAATTACACTTGTAGATGTTGGCTCAAAAATATTATGGGAATTGCATCATTTGTTTCTCCTGTGAAAACATTATAAATAACAACAATGAAAAGTTAAAAGTCAAGTTAATTTTCTCCATTATCTGCTATGCTGCTTCCTCCACAGTCAAGTCTCTGAACTTTTGCTGGTTTGTTAAGAAGCAAGAATTAATAGGAATTATACCCCTAGTCTTTTTACCCAGATAACCAGGCAATTTTTCTACCCCATTAAATGCCATATAAGCTACTCAATGTTAAGTAAGAGGATTTAAAACATGAGGATTCCACATACCAACTATTTACAAATTGATTTCAAGACTGTCAGCTCAAGATCAGCATGCCAAGAGACATCCATTCCACTTTGGCTCAGTTCATAACCATTTGACTGTGTGTCACTAGGAGTCTAGAATGATACTCCCTTATTATTTTAAATAAAGAATTTATTTGAGGATTTGGGGATGAAGGATCAACACAAACTATATATTATAATGCCATAATGAAACCCATTATTTTGTATTCTAATAAAAAATACTGAACAAGAAATATAAAGGACATTTTATCATTTGTAATGTTTCACGCCAAATCTTTTAAGAAAGTTACACTTCATAATAGGTGTCATTTTTATACATATTATATGTAAATAGTTTTGGACATAAATATAATAAATATATGCCCAGTAGATGATTTGACAGAGTTATGGAAATTTGACTAAGTAAGTAATGAGATTAAAATACTTAAACTGAGTGAGAGAGAACAAAGACTGCCTATCTTTTGTTGTACAGATAATAGGAACAATGGGTCATTTTGAGCACAGAGTGTGGAGTCGATCATCTGGATTTACTCCTTCCCAGATTTCTTACAACTGACTACATTGTGGACCAGTAGGAATGATATAATGGAATCTGGCATCAGGTCTATGAATAAGCTTATAGACAATTAGGGTAACTGGTCCTTCTCTTTCTTACAGATGAGCTCTTGGCAATTTTGGAAAAATAGTAGTATTGAACAATTTTAGACTTGGGATAATTTCTATTTCTGAACTTTAAAGTCCCCATCCCTTCTATAATGGGAATTCTGTGTTTCATTTTACAGTTGTTGTTATACTCCAGAAACATGAAAATGTATTCTAAGCTTTTGTGAAACTACTATGAACTTTTCATAATTTTGTATATTACTCTACCACCAGAACAGCTTAAACAAGTATTCACTTCATTCAAAGTCTTTGAGTGTATAATAGAGAAATATTAGTCCCACTTTTGAATGAAAGCACATGACTGATACATTGTATGAAACATATGCATAGGTACACGGCATAATCATAGACTCTGTGATGGAAAATTCACATGATAATATAATAAAAAACTTTCTAAAGACTTGTATCTCCATGGCAACTCTAAGAAGTTATATGACCATAAATTTATATTTCTGTTATACATAAGTTAGCAGAAAGACATTATCTTCTGATGATTATGCTATTTTTATTGAAAATAGGATATAAAATGTACTTCTTCCATTGTCTCAGCAGTAAAACATGTTCAGATCATCATTATCTAAATTTAGCACACTTTCCTGTTGGGTAAATGCTGCCTGGAAACCAGCATTCCTGAAGGGAAGAGACACTGGTAATTCAGGACATTCGTCCACAGTTGCCTGTCACCCTATTCCATATAAATGAAGATCAGAGAAGACTAGGGAGAGAGACTTTACTCAGGACATCTGTACAGGCTGCTATCTGTCATTCTTACTGTAGGAGGATGAAGAAAAGGCAAGGCTGGGCTTTTAGTATATTTACATGTTTGTACATGACTTGTCTCATATTTGGTTTAGTTTTCTACACAATAACTATAACTCATTCATTGGCCTGATAAGATATCAAATAGAATAACCTCCACAACTCTTTGAAATAGATCACTCCTTTGAAACACAACACAAACCAGGGTTGTTTTGCTTCCCAGTAGAGAATATAAACACATATGAAACCAAATATTCCACTTTTATGTGCATATGGCTTCCAAGGAAAACTTCTCTGGATGTTTGCAAATGTTAGATCAACATTGCTGTCCCTCAGTGACCTATTAGAAAAAGTAGCCACATCCAAAGCTACCCTCCACTTTCAGGGTGACATTCTACATGGTATGTTACAGGGCCATACGAAAGGAAGAATAAAGCTAAAAATTAGGCAAAAGAGGAGAAGAGTCCTTTGCAATTCAAAATGTATAACTTTTCTTTAGGGTACCTTTTTGGACTTCAAAGTGAGGGACAGACAGTGAGTCTCAAGTGTGGTAATTCAGTTACCAGAATTTCTCTGCTCTAAGTGATCATCACAAGAGAAGGTATTGAAAGGTGCACAAATTATTAAACAACCAGATGTAGTATAAGAGCCAGAAATATAAAAGGATGTAGTATGAAGTTATTAATTTCATGCTGATTGACCTATGATTTAGGCATATTCCTGCCTAGTGTTTTTTTTTTTAATCTTAACTCAATCTATTTCCATTAATCTGTTTAGCCATGTGATTTGGTACCTTTTCTCAGAGCAGCATGCTTGTCTTCTTTCCTCTGCATTCACTGGCATCTCCATGAGCGTCTCTGCTCTGCTCTTACTGTTCCCAGAGTTTTCTTAGTCTGGTAGCCTGCTCACACTTTCTGTCTGCCTTCTGGCCAATCAGCTTTTGATTAAACTAGTAGGAGAGACAAATATTTACTATGTACTAGAACACAATCCCACTAAATTCCCCCTTTATTTCTTTTTAAAACAAGAACCCCAAATCTAATTTCTTTTGTATAGTTTTTTTAAACCACTATCTATGACAACTTGTAACCAACACTATAAACAAAGACAAACATTCATAATTCATTTTTTGGGAATGTGGCTGTAGTTCTTTAAGCTACTTCATGCTGAATGGGGGTTCTGGCAATCCCATAGGGATCTAAAGAAAAATTTAGGATTATGGACAAGTCTTTAGTGGAGTAGTCAGTAAGGCTGGGTCATCTCAGCCAGTCTCCTTGAATATGTTCTGGATACAGAGCTCAGAGAAAACTGCAACAGAGGTGCTCTGAAATGCTGAATCATCTGGGCCATCTATTTTCATTGGAGACTTTTCAGGGGGTCTTCCTTGATCAAACTTTATTTTCTTTAATTAGGAATAAATTCACAGTCTCTCATTTTCTGTGAAAATAAAAAGAAAACCTTATCTCCAAAGTAGCATATATTTTGATTTCAATTTTAAAGTCAATTCATTTATGAAATATATAGATTGGATTAATTCAGTAGCATTTATAATCAAATGGCCTTTTAGCAGCTTCTACTACTTTATTTTCAGTCAAAAAACTTGAAAGAGAAGACAATAACATATAGTATCCAGACACTAACGTAGTAAAACTTTAGGAGACTTTAGGAACTGACCTTGTTTCAGCTTAAGCTGCACACAGCAAACCTGCCATTTTGTAATTCAAGCCCGTAAGCACTCTGTCTCTATACCATGGCCCTCTTGAGAGGCACAATTTAGAAGCTGCTTTTGCCTTCATTTCCATGCTCTAGAACACTTTTTAAGCTTTCTCTGGCTGTATTTGGGTGTTTGTGCCACATGCTGGGTGCCAAATGAAACACAAATTCTATTTGGTATTAATGAAAACTCAGAGCCTTATTGGTGAAAAGCTAGAATATCAGAGAGAGGAAACAGACCACAGCCACTTCTCACCCAGCCAACTTCTCAGGGTAAAAGTCCTTAGCCTGACTCATCACTTCTATAGGACACCTCAAAGTCTTCCTATGCCTGCCTTAAGTTATTTTCTTTGCCCAGTTGTTTCACTTCTAGTTTCAACTCTGCATCATAATCCTAGAGTTAGGATCAAAGGCATGAACTAATACTGTTTGGTAGTTAGGCTTTGAACTCACAGAAACACAAAAAGATCTCTGTCTCTGGAGTTGTGGGATTAAACATGAGGTACCACTATTTGACCCTTCTGGTTTTACTGTGGGTGAATCTGTTCTCTGATATTCCAGGCTGATTTTATTAAATATAAAATACATCACCACAAAAACTCCATCGAAGTAATTTATTTAACTATTTTATTTGAATAAATACAGATATACATTAATAATTATTATTGTGAAATTATATAAAATTTTAGCTCTTTAATATAGCACATTTCTTGAATTTATAACTGTTTCCCTTATTTTATTATTAATTTATATTCCTTTTTCTATTCATAATTTTCCTTCCCTTTTAGGCTACATCTTCCATCTTCTTTGACTCTTCATTTCTTTTCTTAAATTCCCTTACAATGAATATTTTGGGCTACCTTTATAGTATTAAAGATAAATTTCTAAACTACTTACTACTTGGCTGATTACTAAATTCCTACAGCTTCTTTGGAAGTAATGTTTATAATTAGATAATGTCCTATGTGTATACCTAGATTGTCTTCTAATATTATTTTAAAAATATTTTTAGAAGGTTAGTTTAGGAACCAACTCATCCACTCTGGAAAATATAGGAATAGAAATACACTTCTGTTACAAGACAGAAAAGTAAAGGATGAAAAGAAGAACCAGGAGAGAGTACATATATGCAAAGCCAAGTTTGAACCACTGAAACCAGCTGACTGACTCTGATAAAGAATGGTAGAATACCCTCTCTCATGGATTCATGGTTTACTCTGTGTGCAGGAAACAAATGATTTACAAGTGCAGCACCTTTGCTCCCCAACATAGCTCTTAGAAGAAAGGGTATTGGTAGAAGTTATTGCGTATATCCAGGGAAGAATTCGATGAGAAAGCTAATTACTGATTCTACAATAATTTTGAAGTTGAGAGGTTATCTAGTATATGTCCATGCTCTTTTGGGAAGCATTGTCATATCTTATTTTATTTTTGAATTTTATCACATAGCATACATATCCCTTATATGTTACACACATGTCTTAATGAGACATTAAGAGGAATATGGAGTGTCCCAGTCACAGCTCAAGTTGCTCCAGGGATGAACCCTAAATGTAGACCTGAAAGTTCTGGCTTAGCAATGGAGGACCAGGAGGGGAGAAATAATTCTCATTTACTTGAGCAAAGTACACACTCAGATGGAAATATCCAAGATTACAGGAGTACATGTCATACAAGCTTTTCAAAAGCTAATTCTTGCTAATGTTGGCAGCCAATTTAGGCAACTCACAATTTGAAGAAAAACATTATAGCTAAAATTTCTGGTTTATACATATTCTTCATAAACTAAATAAATGATATCTTTCATTTCATGATTGAAGTGCCAACCTTTCAATTCTTCTAAGCATCCCACTACAGATAATCTCTTATTGCAGAGACAGTCTGTCATTTTATTTTACCAATATCTATCAGACAGAAATCCTTCATTTACATCAATCACCATGAAAAATCATTGTTATTGCAAAGTAAGTATCTTTCACTTTCTAGAGATCACACTTTCTAAAAGTGTGATTTGAAACACTGGCATTAACATGTGAGAAAGTCATGTGATGACATTCTATTGTCTTAAAGATTGGAAAGAAATTCTCTTTTAGAGGAGATATAGAAATGTTGCTCATAACTCCAGAAAATTTCTTCCTCCTCTTCCTCTTCCCTCTCCTTCTGGTGGTTCTCCTCCCACTGAGACCAACTAGTGACAAGCATATGTGAATGAGTTCGGGACTCTCTACTGTGGAATGAGCGACGTATCATAGATCAGCTCTTCAAAGAAAAGTGATCCTCTTCCTTGCAACCATCAACTGCCAATAATTTGTCATTTAGGGGTGGAGAATTGAAAGCACTTCTTCTGTCCATGCTAGAGTTTCGAATGGCTTTATCTTGTGCCAATATTTTGCAGACAACCAACGTTTCTGTGAGTTGATATATGTCTGCATCAGTTATGTCATGTTCAGAACAGTATTTACAGATCTGAATTCTCATCTCTCCTTTTTGAATCCAAATATTTTGGGAGGATATTAAGTTTTTAGCATGTCATTTTAAAAGAGAAAAAGACAAACACAAATATAAACAAACAAAAAACAAGTCCAGCTGTTTTTTTCTCCATATTAACAAAGATTAAATAAAATACTAAACCACCTATGGGGTTTCAAAAGAAAAGAATCCTACCTTAATACCTCAGCAAGACTGTCATTTTTATAACCTGTGGTTGGAGTTCCTAGAGGTAGTCACAATCACAATAATCTTATCAGGAATTTCAGTTTCAAATACTTATATAACTGGTTGCATGAATTTAGGGCTATCTCTTGTCTTTTCTGGACTTCAATTTCTGCTTTGCATAATGCATATTTCACTAGAGCAATTGGATCATAATTGTAACATTTGTGAAGATGCTTAAAAATACAAATGAAATTAAATTATTTTACATAGCCTTTCACTCAGCCTATATCTACACCTCCATAATAAAGTTATATATTTCTCTAATTTTCCATATGTTTTATTAACATAGATGACATAAAGGATTAAAGAGTCAGAGCGCAAACCTTTGCCAGATCCTTCAGTTGTCATGTTTACTCATGGGAGTCGACACTCAAGGGGAGTCTTCTTAAAGACTGATGTCAAGATGATTAAATGAACTACAGGGCCTGTCTGATTTGGACAATCAGATGATCAACATATCTGGTCAAAATTTCATTCTAATCAATTCCATTTTCAACTTTGTGATTTGAGTTTTAGTTCAGATTATGTTCTGGGAAGTACATTAGTTTGCAAGAAAAAGTGGGATATAAGTACTATGAGATAAGTAAAATAACACCATTAATACAGACTAACCTAGTTAAGGAAGAATTTAAGGCCTTCTTTGGAGAAGAGTACTGTTGTGTAGCTATTTACTTCATATAGAAAAAAAATCACATCCAGAGGCAGGAGGGAGGTTCAGATGACTCATGAAGTAAATAAAACACACAAGGCTTAGGAATTAAATAAAACTTACAAGACTTACACCTGCAAGTTAAAAGATTTATAAAGTCACTTTCCAGATTTACAAAATTAGTAAAATAACTGCTGGGTAGAAGAGCCTCTGATTGTCCATACTATCTGTGCTGGATAATTTTATGTCAACTTGATATGAACTAAAGTTATCTGTGAGGAGGGAACTTCAATTGAGAAAATGCCTCCATAAAATCAGGCTGTAGACAAGACTGTAAGACATTCTCTTAATTAGTGATTGATGGGAGAGGGCTCAGCCCAATGTGGATGGTGTGGTCCCTGGGCTGGTGAGTTCTATAAGAAAGCAGGCTGAGCAAGCCATGAGGAGCAAGCCAGCTGGCATCATCTCTCCATGGCTTTTGCATCAGCTCCTGTTTCTAGATTCTTTTCCTGTTTGAGTTCCTGTCCTGAATTCCTGTGATGATGAGCTGTGATGTAGAAGCATAAGCCAAATAAACCCTTTTCTCAATTTTTTTTGTTACAGTATTTCACCACAGCACTAATAATCTTAACTAACTACCTCAAAGTTGTGTGAATTGTCACCCATGCATGCTGAGCTTTTCACCATGAGTCACATGGACTATTCTAAGTAACTTCTCATCCACACTTTTGTAAGCAACCCCAATAAACTCACTGGTTTACTAAGCTATAAGTGGATGGAAGCTCTTCTTTGTCTGGTTGTGGCCCCCCCATCTAGAAGAGGCATTTGTTCATGACTTTCTAGAAAAGTCACATAATACAGCTGGTGTTGAAACAAGGACCAATAAAACTAAAGATGAGTTGGGGATGAGTTGGAACTTGCTAAACAATGGGTGCTGAGGCATGCAATGGAGACAGATTCATGTAAGGATAGAGCTATAAGAGTAATCATTTCCCCATGCAATGTCTGGCCTGTCTTCTTGCTGTAGTGTAGTTATAGACTCTCTATAGCCAGATATTAAAACAAGTCACTGGCAACTGATAAAGAAGGATATTATTTATTTAGGGGGTTCAGAGAGGAAACTCACTGATACAAAGATTAAACCGTCCTGTGGTTCCTGGAAAGCTAGACTGTGGCTTCACTCATCTGGTCAGGTCCTTCATCCAAGAGCACAAGAGAGAAGAATGAGAAGGGGTGGGGGTATATGTGCACCCCGATTTTAAACTGGCCCTCTAGCCATGCCCATACTGGGACTTCAAGGCCTAAAGGGCACACTTCTAGGTCAAGGTGATAGTAAGTGCTCTCCACTACACTGTGATGAATGATGATACATGCAACTAATGCCAGACGTCAGAAAATGGAGGGTCATGTGTGTCTGGGGATTCCAGGGTGGCTCCCTTCCTCTATTTGGTATGGGGTGGCAGGCCTCCATGATGAATATGGCTCACAACATGAGAATGGACATGCTCCTAAAACTGTGGACGGACTAGGGAATGTTTGAATCCCTGAAGGAACTGGAAGTAGGCACATATGGGATGAGACTGCAATCCGGGTATCAGTGTCACAGTCTTCACTGTGGGCTTACTGAGGCTTACTTATTCCCCCCCCCAAAAAAATACTTGCTCATAAAAGGGCAAATTTAGGATAGGGAAAAGAGAATGCAGATGCTGTATTAGCCTCTGATTTGTCAGTAAAAATGGATAAGAGGAGGCTTAAAAGTAATGCTTCGGTTTTTAAAAATTTTTAATATAATTTTTTGTGCATATATTGTTTAAAAGTTTGCAAAGTGCAAGGGAAAGAGATCCCAAATTAGAATTGTGCCAAATAGACTCTCCTGGAATCCAAAATCATAAAACTCATGGGACAAATCTGACCTCTAAGACAAAAGATGGGCCTATTGCAAGAAATCATGTTCATCAAGGAATAACCAATATTTGACCTGCTTGATCTGGGAAAGACTTTTAAATCAGCAAAGAAAGGGCCTGTCACAACCTGACTTATAAAACCTTGGAACACAGGGGCAGATGAGATCAGTTTGGATGTGGTAGAAGCAGAGAAACCACATAATAAAAACTACCCATTTCTCCTTGAAACAAAGGTTGCATCATATGAGGCAATCCAAGCTAAGTCATTTCTTGATGAACTAGCTCATGAGCTATTAGAGATTCTTAATTATTACCAGCTGAGATTCTCATAAATACCAGAGACTTGAAAACAATAAAGGAAAGCTTAGTGTTATTGAAGAAATTGGACATGAGAGAGGTAAAACTGATTTCCAATTCACTGGACTTGATAAGACTATATACAAAGGAATGTTAACAAAAAGATTGATTTAACTGGGACCTGGAGACTGATGAAGGCTTCTGTCACTTTGCTGTACTCCATGGAAGGATGTGATCTCTACCAGTTAGCTGTGGGGTTAGTAAACATGGACACTCAAATTAGCATGCAAATTTGATTTGTAAGGCACTAAATCACTTGGAAGACTATAAAGAGAGGAGGAAGCAGGTGATAGGTCCTGTCCAAGCTGCATGAAGGCAAATGAGGCAATATGTCTATAAGCTGGAGTTCCTATGGGAAAGATTAACAGAGAGTCAAGTGCTGGACTAATGAGCTTCTGGGAATCTTTAAGTCCTGAGCAACAGTTCACAGAAGATGCAATGATAAAACAGTGCAAGTATGAAAGATTGAGCATGTCTTGTGGGTGGGCAGCTATTTCCCAAGAGCATTCAGGGCACATTTCTTGCCAGGTAAAGTCATGTATCAAGTACTCTGTTTATAATCACTCTCAAAAGCATACTGTAATATAGAAACAATTATGATATATAGTACCTGTATCTCAGAAACTTATTATACAGAGGTCATAGGCTGTGGATCACAAGTCATTAGTTATAAGTGGGGAATTTGTTACAGCCCCAGTGAATGGCTGATGGAAAGGGAGTACAACACAGGAAATTATTGTTAGAAATGGGCAATCAGGAAGGTCTTCAAGCAGAATCAGATATAAATAATCACATATAAAATCACCCACAAATAAATATGTCTTTATTTTTTTCACCTGTGTTTCATGCTAGTAGATGCTGGATGTAAGAGTGAGTTATTTGGGACATGGGTTAAGTTAAAGAATGGGTTAGGGCTCAAATCCTTGGGCAGAAGACAACCATGTGAGGAAACAGTAGGTCTATTTGAAGTGCCCAAGGGTACAAACAGTTTTGGAGGGACCCTATTTAGCATCAGTGCCCAAGAAACTTGAAAACAAGGTAGATTAGTATATGTGAACCAAGGAACATCTAATAGTTCATACCAAATCACGCCTATACATGTATAATTTAATCATTGGTGAAACATGACATATCAAAATAATCAAAATGATACAAAATTAATAAAAATAAATTATGAGAAAAGCCTCTGAGCCATTTTTTTCCATTTGGAGTTTTATTGGGAAATTTGGATATCCAGAGGAGGGTGGGGGAGGGAGAAGGGGAAAGAGAGGGAGGAGGTGGGGGAGAGAACAAGTGCTCGGAGCCATAAAGATCATGTAACATCTGGATTCCTAGAGTGTGCGTCAATTATTTTTAATACCAATTGAAGAAAGTAAGAGACTTCTGTGAGAAAAGACTGTGCCTAAGTTACTAGCCAATAGTCAGCTTTAATAATTGTTACCTTTGTCTGTAATAAATCAACATATGCTGGTCCCTTTAATGATTGTCTATATAATCATGTGGATGTTTAAGCCAGATAGAGTAAAACCAGATACACATAGGTTAAAACAACTGGTCCCCAAGCACCTCAGAAGCTTAAACTACTTGGACTAACCCGAGGCAATGAGTGTTTCTGACTCTTGAGTGAAATGTATGTGTAGTCACAGTCAGCAAGCTGAGCAGCAGGGCTCCATGCTCATCCCAGGTAAGGAGAGAATCAGGTTGTTTGTTTTTCTTCACAAAATCCTAAACGGGAATTCAAATGAACTTTGCACACTTGCAACTTTTTAGAGCACATGCAATCAGTAGATAAGACTGCCCTGAGTAAATATTAGCTAATAATTCAATTTTCCACATGCCAATTAATTCCTCTGAGCTCGATATTGATATTTTTACTTTACAGTGTAATTTTATCATGTAACAGATTCAAATTACTCTTATTCTGCTATTTTCCTCCTTAATACAATTAGCAGTTCTAAAACATTTAACTAAACTCAGAAAAACTTGTTTATGTCTATCTTGTCTACAGGCATCCCAAAGGTGTTTGAAATTGAAGCATCTGTGGCTATAATATAGTGAGAAAGAGTGCTTAAATTTATTTCAGAAGATCACATATATAATTGTGCTACTTCCTTCTTTGCATGCCACTCTCTGACCACAACTATATAGATATGAAATATTTTGCTTAAAAAATTGTCAAAATTTGAAACATCTGGGGCTGGCAAGATAAACATACTTGCTGTGCAAGTTTGGTGATCTGATCTGTGAAAGTGGAAGGTGAGAACCGACTCTATAAATCTGTCCTCTACTCTCCACGTTCCTGCCACAGCATGCACGCCCAACCACATAACAAACAACGAACAAACCAAAAACCTCCCGAAAAATCTGGGCTACTGAAGGAGATGGAACCTATTGGGCTGAATGTGCCAGGCTACCCACCCCTATGGATAGAGACAAATACTGCTTTTCTTGTAAAAATGAGAAACATATTATTTTTGATTAATTAAAATATAAATTTAAGAATCTTGTCATAAATAGTTTACAATTTTATAGATAAATTTGCTGGGGCTAGATAAAAATGGGGATGGAATTAATATTAGATGTGAGACTAGCTCAATGATGTAGAGTTCAAGATAAGATTCACTTAAATTTTGTGTCAAGAAATTTGAATTAGGTTAAAAGTGCCCATTTTTAGTGCATATTTGCCCACACAATGAAGAGTATGGTAGATAAGGAAATGATATTTAAAAAAATCAATGATGTTTTTGTTGTTGCTCCTTGATGTCAGCTATAATAGAAGTTTTATTCAGTGTGGACAACACAATGCATGTCGTCAGAAAGTTTCTATTCTAGAAAGGTACTTTGTTACATTTTAAACGACAAGTTGACTTTTATTGCTTAATTTTACTGGCACTCACTACAGTTTTTGATTATTAACTTTGTGCCGGCAATCCGCTCAGCACCTTTTGGAAGATTAGGTGGCTTCATTTGTAATATAGATTGCTTGCTTAAAAATGATAAAGGGTTTATTTGCTTGCCTGTTCATTTATTTTAAATTAATTCAAAGTTAGCTGAAAATAAAAAGTAGATTGTTTCTTCGTAATGAAAAGTGAGCAGAAAAAAGTCATTGTACTCAGGAAAGTCAGCAGGTGTCCATCCGTGCCTATTAACCCAAATAAACAGGTGAGTCATAGTCTTAACGTTTTTCCCTCAAAATGGTATATTTAAACTTAATATAAAAGGTAAAGGGCTGCAGCAGTGGAAGATTTTAATATTTTTCAGAAGGCAGTTGCTATCTGCTGAAACCTGTCACAAAATTGAAAGTATAAACACTTAGATTAATGTGTATGCGTCTAAGCTGCCACATACACACTGCAGCCACCTTCACAAACTGCCTCTGCAGCTCTACACTTGAGGGCAGTGTTCTGCAGCAAATCTGGAAGATGCTCAAGCTGATTCAGCCTGAATTCAGATTTATTAGAAAGCCAGACTCCATCTGAATGTTCGCATTATTCTAATTAAGAGTCATCCATGCTTTGTCAAACTCTACAAATGTCTTTAAAATGACCATGAAAGTAAAAAGACTGTGAGATGTAGAGGCAAGCCTTAATGTAGACGTAATAATGTTTACCTAAAACCCCAGTTCTCAAATTATCCAAATAGGAAAGAATACAATTAACATGCAAAAACCAAAGGAGTGACAGCAATCACTGTTTTTCTCTGGGTTCTGCGGGCTGTTGCTTATGTTCTTCAGCTCATCTGTTTGATGGAGGAAGAAAAAGAGTTCAGATAATTTGGGGTTCTCCTTAGGTCTTGGTATGTAAAAGTGTCAGAACAGAAACCCAGATCTTTCATTTATGAGTTCAGGGCTCTCTGAGAGAAAAAGAAAATGACAAGAAGATAAAATTGTCTAAGGTAATATAAATATTTAACTACAAATAAGTGAGCTTATCTTACCATATGTCTGTCTGTGTGTCTGTGTTTGTGTATGTGGGGGGAGGCACAGACATTGATTTAACTCACCCATATATTTATTTCTAGATATGATTGTTGGAACTATGTTACACAGCCATCCATATTTCTATCCCAAATGCTGCTCAAGATTGTCGATAATTAAATATTTGTAGTTACATGCAGGAACAGAATGAATAGCAGGCTTTTGAGTTAAAGTTTGTACATGTGCATAGCTTTGGCATTTGTTAGTTTCAGATGGAATTGAGGCTGATGAAATTTATTCGTCATTGTCGCTCTGATGCATAAAGTGCTTAAGTTTATCCACCATCATTAGCCACCCACAGTCTCACTGGGCTATTTTCTCAAGTGGGAAAAAGGGCTTTGTACGAATCTGTGCAGGATAAGGTAGAATTAGCACCTACTGATTTATACAAATTTTTGACTTGTTTGGCTTGTGATTTAAACTTGTGGACTTGTAGTCTATATATATATAGAAATATATAGAAGCTTATATTAATTATGTATCATTTGGTCTATGGGCTAGGTATATTGTAGTTTTTATATTTGAATTTAATTTATTTTTATTAATTTGTTTTGTTATATGGCTTGCAGTTTATTTATTTTTTATATTTTGTCTTTTGAGTGGCTGGATTGTGTTTTTGTTTGACTTAGTTTTTTTTATGTGTTTGGAGTTTTTTGTTTATTTTTAAGATGTTTTATCATAGGATGAAACAGTTTTTTTTTTAAATTAACGAATGATATTTATAGCACATAGAAAGATATTTTACATCACTTCTGCAGCCAGATCATAATGATGGAATTGTCCTTCAGAACAGTAGTTTTTCTGTTTTTTTTTTTAACCTGAGTTACTTTGAACCTCACCCAGTCATTCGCTACTCACCGCTCATTTGTCCCACGAGAAGCCACACAAAATCACATGCAGCAAAACGGAACTACTTCAGAACTGAGAATTTAGAAAATAGTCAATCTTGATAGCTCCCATTTGTGAACTTGTAGAGGACCCAGCACCTACATGGTAGTTCACAACCACCTATAACTCTATTTCGAGGGGATTTGACCCCCTTTTGTGGGTGCCAGACATGTGCATAGTACATATACATGCGAACAGGCTAAACACTCATACACTTATAATCAAGTAAATCTAAAAACAATTTTATATGAAACAAGCAGAAGCACTATGAGAGAAAACAAATGGTACTGTAAGTATAAAAGGGCAAGGGTTTCAGAAATTTGCCAAGGTAGTGATAAAACAGAAAAATACCGAGTGTAAGGCAGGCAATGGATAGAAAGGAAATCAGGTTCAATACAACTTTAGCCACATGGATCCTGGCCAAGGGAAGGAAACTAGAAGTCTCATTCAAAACAAAGGGCAGGTAGCAGCTCTGATTGGGTGACAAGCCACAGCCCTCACAGTCAGTTCTTAATGAGACAGTGATTCTTCTAGGCAATGGGCCTGCCGTGGAGAGGAGTTCCATCTTGTCATTCCATGTGACGTAGATTGCTTCACAGGATCATGACTGGGAGCCGTTTTGAGAGACAGTCTATTGCAAGCCACCCCAAGGATATGAAAACAGGAAATAACTGCAAGTTTCGGAACCTGAATTTAATCAATCACAGTCCTACAGTGAGAAGCATTCCTGGGAGGGAACCTGCATTTAATCAATCATAGTCCTATAGTGAGAAGCATTCCTGGGAGGCAGCTGTGGAGAGGTAGAGTGTCTAATGCCAACAAAATACAGGTGGTGGGAGGCTTGCTTGAGGCAGTCACGTACTCAGCCAAGGGTAGCTTGACCCCCAGTGGCCAGGAGCCAACCCCATCCCTTGGGAATAGCTCTGAGGTTTGACAGCTCTAAGCCTGAGGTTAAGCGGTGGACCAGCATCTGGAGCCACCTATCTATCGTTTACTAGTAGAGATTCTGAAAACTCTAACACTGCATTTCAGTATTTGATATCCATTGCTACACTCCTCTAGTAAAGTAATAGATACTTATGGGTTTTGAAGTGCACAAAATACTCCTACCTCCCAAAATATTGGTGTTAAATCCACAACTGGAATATTAACCATCTCAAGGGGTCACCTTTGGAGCCTCAGGAGGGTGGGAGAATGAGTTTGCCCACATTACTACAAAGATATGGGTCAGTAGAATCACACTGCACACAAAGAAGATACGCTAATGAAATGATCATTCTTTCAGTAGATATTAGATCCTTTTCCAAAACAAGTTCAACAGCAGCATAAATCACAAGGCAGACAAAAGTCACACATTAAACTGATCTCCACCAGTTTGCATAAAACTGGTGATCTCCAATTTTTGAGAATTAAAAGACTGCTCTAGCACCCCTCCCTTGCCTCCAGCCCCCTTCTCTAACACACATTATCTGCCTTTCCCCACACTTAGTCTTTCCCCTCTTTTACCAGAATTTTAGCAATACTTTTACTTTGTTGAATAAAAGAAGCTTACTGTGCTTATGTTTTTATTTGTCCTCATACATTTATCTTCTTTACCCAGTTTATCTTTCTTTGTTTTCATGATATTCATTTTAAAATAATATTTTTAGTTTTTGAAAATATCATCCATATACAATGTATTTCAATCTTATCTACCCATCACTACCTTGTCCAATTCTTCCAAGTATCAACCCCCAGCCATCTCTCTCCCAATTTCATACCCTCTACCTTTTAATTGTTATTATTAGTAGCCAAATGACATTAAATCATGCTGATCATGAACAAATGTGTGTGGAACCATCACTGATAGGTTGGTTATCATGTCTACCTCTCAGTGGCTACATCCCCCTTCCCCTAAATGATTCTCCTATCCACAGCAGTAGTCATCCATTCATAGCTTTTTATCAGGTTTGGACACTGGTGAGTCATTCCCAAATGTAACATATTCCAAAATGTTAAAAAATTTTGATCTGTTTGATCTTGTGCAGCAAGTGAGCTGCTGTGGGTTGATGTGTTCATCACCTATGTCATGCCCAGAAGGCAGAATTGTAGAGTTCTCCTTCCTATCTTCTGGCTCTTTCGTTCTATCTGCCAGTCTTTAATGATGTTTTCTCATGATTTATCTATGTGTGAAAACAGACAGTCATTTGTTTTCAGCACTTGGATCAGTTATGTGTATCAGTATTAGCGGGCACGCACATGCACCCACCCCCACCCCCCCACACCCAGAGTTCCAATACCAAGACTGAGAACATCACAGATATATGTATACAAACATAAATAGTAAAGGTATTTTGACAACAGGGACATATATAAACATAACAACATTAGTCCCCTTCTTCTGGGGCTTATGATCTCTCCATTCATGGGGTTTCGAACAGGCATTATATTTGTGTTGTGGAGAGTGCCTTCTATTGCGGTACTAACCCACCATGAAATATATGCTAAATAAGTTTTATTATTTAAAAGTTACTTACATAACAGGGATTGTTCCAGGGGAGGAGGAGAAAAAGTAGGAGAAGCGGAGAGCAGGAACGATCCATGGAGAGCAGGAGCGATCCGTGGAGAGCAGGAATGATCCGTGGAGAGCAGGAGCAATCCGTGGAGAGCAGGAGCGATCCGTGGAGAGCAGGAACGATCTGTGGAGAGCAGGAGCGATTCGTGGAGAGCAGGAACGATCTGTGGAGAGCAGGAGCGATTCGTGGAGAGCAGGAACGATCCGTGGAGAGCAGGAATGATCCGTGGAGAGCAGGAGCGATCTGTGGAGAGCAGGAATGATCCGTGGAGAGCAGGAGCGATCCGTGCCTCAGAGAGCAGGAGCAGTCCCAGCCAGACTGTCCTTCCTACCCCACGCCACTCTTCTTATTACGCGTGTCCTCTTCTGTCTTCCAGTGCGCCCTTCTTTCGTCGTTTCCCCCAAGTCAACCACGCTCTGCCCAGCTCAGCACTCTGGGGCAGTTTATCTGCATAGCTTCGGATTTCCCGCTACATCTCTCCCTTCTGTCTAAATAAGAAGGTTCTAAACTAAATATAAAACTACATACTATAGGGATCATCATAAGGCAGTGTCAGGGGAAAAGAAAGGTACTAACATAACTGAGGTCAAACTACCACTAACAAACAACAAATACAAGATGCAATTTAATGTCTAATGTGTTGATACGAGGAAATGAACAGGGATTGCTTCAAGGCTGTTTATCTCGAACAATAAAGTTCTAACACCTGAGTGTCCTTGCTGAGATGTGAAGTAATAACAACCTCAACTATCCAGTCTTCAACACCATCAAGACCTGAGAAGGAAAATATATACCTGAAGTTGGAAGCATGATGAAGTAACTTCCAAAATTTAGGAAAAGACAACGACAGTTAACTACCTAGACAGTCATCTACCACTTCTCTGTATAACGGGAGCATCCATCCTTGTGGTTACGGGCCTATGATATCTGACAAGTCTCCATAGAAGCAGGGTATTTTTTGGTAGGACCATCTTATCCTGTCTAGGCAGGCTTCAGCAGTCTCTATCCTTCATTCTGCTAGTCCATTTCGGATAGTGAGCACGCTGACAGCAGTCAGGGCAAGTGCCGTTCTTTGCCCCTCAGGCCATTGTTTGCCAAACAAGACAATCTCTTTGCAAGATGTCAGTGATGCTCAACACCACCTTGAGAAAGGAACGGTGATGCCAGGAGCTGTCATGTCTCTCAAGGCCAAATTCGAGATAACAAAATCTTGAATGCCATATTCTCTCTGTCTATGAAGTGGTTGAAGATGCCTATCTAGCTGGTATATTCTAACATGTTTCCAAAAAGCCTGAGTACCCTGACTATTAGGTGGCAAATCTGAGTAACCATAATCTGCAATCCCAATAAACCAAGAAAGTGAAGCTAACATTGTAAAAATAGGCATTCCAAAATGAGTGTACAGCTCCTCCATAATAATTTCAAGTATAACAATCTTATGAATATTGACCAATATACACATTTCATATCAAAAGACAACAATATCCTAACTATATATTATTATACAAAATATCTAAACAGAGTTATATAAAACAACTTGTGTATATGTTACAACAAATGTTATGACTAGCATAAATAATTAGAGGTAGAAATTGCATTGTGGAAATGGCAATGTACTTAATACACATCAATGTGCAAAATATTTTAAACAGAGGTAGACATGTGCAAATTAAGGCAATTATACATTCAACTTTGTAGCAATATACATATTATCTCAATCAAACATATAGATTGATCTCCCATTTGTATCAATATACAAACATTTGTACCATGGCAATTCATTTTTCATACATCCTTTGGTTAATAGTTGTTTGCAAGTATAATGATCTCCTATCCCCTTTTCCTTCTTTCTCTCTCTCTCTCTTTTTTTTGAAATTCCTACATCTATAATATCATTCTATCCTCTACCCAAGATTAACTTATAGCCATCATATCAAAATAATAATTGACCATAACCCTCCCTTGGATGACCAACTTATTGGGAAAGGGACGTAGTTCTTTCATTAAGTTGCTTCATGCTGGCCTGTGGGCGACGGTATCTCTGTGGGGTCCTGTAAACTAAACAATGGTTAAGTCCTAATGAAGTAACTGTAAACATATATATAACTATTCCACAAATGTCTATAACCATTCTCATCATACTGAGTGAGTCAATCTGAAATTCTTGTTAAAAATATGATATAAAAGTATCTTACAACTGTCCTGATTGGTCTATAACTCAGAAGTGATCACTGAGTGACATACAGCAGGTTCCTTCTTTCTCTGTCTCAAAGGTCTTTCGTTTTCTTTTCTTTTTTCTTTTTTTTGGTGAGGGCCCCATCTTCCTTCTGGATGCTTTGGAGAGTGCTGGTAGGCGAAATTGTTTTTTATAGTGGGGAATCCAATGAATACTATTAACTGAAGATATTGAACCATCAGAAAGAATTGTGTGCAGACAAGATTTTTAGATTAAGAGAGTAGGAAATGTAGAAAGAAGTAAGATTTAAGATTTAAAACAAAAGTGAGATAATATTGGTCCTTATATATTTCATCTATTTTCTGTCTCACCTCAGGTGGCTTTTCTGATGTGAGACAGAGTCTCTAAGGTTTTATTTACCAATATGTTTAGGTTTAGAGAGGGAGAAAGTCACTTGCTCCACCTCCAAAGCCAGTCTTTTTTGTTACCAAACCAGGACCTCCTTTATACATATAAATACATAATTATTAGATATAGATGTACAGTTGTGAGAATAGAGAAATTACCCTTAGCGCCTGTCAATGTCAGGCATCCTTGTTATCCCTTGTAGTCCTTATAACGTTTCAGAAGTCTGAGCATTCAGCATCCTTTTAGCTTTGTGAAGAGGGTTGTATCTATTATTCTGTAAAAACAAAATTAAAACCCTGCCCCACTTTAGTTAAATAAATGCTCCTTACCACATATCCAATTGTCTTATCAGTAGATGAGCCATTACTCCTTCTCCTCAGGAGGGTTCTCCTTTTCGAATCGGTTCTTTATCAATCTTGTTGGTACCCATATTTTTTCTTTTCCTGTGGAAACAAAAGCAAAACCCCTACCCCAACGAAGCACATGTCCTGGCTTCCATTCTGAAGTTAGTACATCCTTGAAATAAACAGGTTGATTCAACTCAGGAGTCCTTTCTATTATCCAGTGTTTCTCTGCAGCTGAAGTTCCTTTCTCATCAGTATTAAGAAAGTTTAATGTCAACAATGCACTATGTAATCTCTCCCTAGGTTTTTTCATACCACCTTTTTGTTTATGAAGCATCTCTTTTAAGGCATGATGGGATCTTTCCACAACTGCTTGTCCAGTGGGATTGTGTGGTATCCCAGTAAGGTGCTTTATCTCATAATATCCAAAAATCTGCTTCATTTTCTGGGAAACATATGCTGGAGCATTGTCAGTCTTAATTTGATTAGGAATACCCGAAATGACCATGGCTTCCAGAAGATGAGTGAGTACTGCATTAGCATTTTCAGAACTCAGGGCGGTAGCCCACTGCATTCCTGAGTAGGTGTCAATGGTATGATGAACATATTTCATCTTACCAAATTCTGGGAAGTGAAACACATCCATCTGCCAAATCTCATTGTTCCTTGTACCCTTAGGATTACTCCCAGTGGGTAAGGATGGTTGATTGTAAAGGGAACACTTGTCACACTTTTGCAAAATTTCCTTGGCTTGATGCCAAGTGATGGGAAAATTCTTCTTTAATCCCTTGCTATTGACATGATGCTTCTTGTGAAATTCTAAGGCTTCTACCACATTCCCTATCAGTAACTGATCAATCTCATCATTACCCTGTGCTAAAGGGCCAGGAAGGCCTGAATGAGCCCTGATATGTGCTATATACATAGGATGTGTTCTATTTCTGATGATATCCTGTAGCTGTACAAACAAAAGGGTTAATTCTGTATCATCAGGAATAAAGTCAGCAGTTTCAATATTAAATACAACTCCTTCTGCATAATGAGAGTCAGTTATCAGGTTAAGAGGTCCAGTAAAATCCAATAACACCATAATAATAGCATACAGTTCTGCCTTCTGAACAGAATCATAAGGACTCTGTGTTATCTTACTGAAGTTTTCTGATTTATAACCAGCCTTTCCTGTTTTATTTGCATCAGTAAAAATTGTAGGAGCTCCAGAAATAGGTTCATTCCGTACCACATGGGGGAAAAATCCAATTAGTTTTCTTTATAAACTGAATCCTTTTGCTTCTGGGATATTTATTATTAATCTCTCCCAGAAAACTACTACAGGCCTTTTGCCAGGGTTCATTGTCTGCCCATAATCGATCAATTTCCTCATTGGTCAAAGGTACAACAATTTCTGCCGGATCCTTTCCAGTCAATTGTCGAAGCCTGAATTTTCCTTTGAAAATCAAATCTGAAATCTTTTCAATGTGTGTTTTCAGTTTTTTATTTGGTCTATGTGGCAGAAATATCCATTCTAATATAATATTTTCTCTTTGCATTATGACTCCTGTAGGGGAATATTCAGAAGGCAAAATAACCAGGATGCAAGATCTGGGTCTATACAGTTAACATGTGCTTCTTGTAATCTCCTTTCCACCAATGCTAATTCTTTCTCAGCTTCAGCAGAGAATTCCCTGGAACTGTTCAGATCCTTATCTCCATCTAAAGTTTTGAACAAATGAACCAGTTCATAGTTTTTAATACCAATAACTGGTCGTATGTGGGTGATATCCCCTAATAGTTTCTGAAAATCATTAAGTGTCCTTAATCTGTCCCTCTTAAGTTGTACCTTCTGAGGTCTAATTGTTTGCAAGCCTATTTTATATCCCAAATAATTGATAGAATCCCCTGTTTGTATCTTTTCAGGGGCAATGTGAAGTCCCCAATCAGGCAACACCTTCTTCACTTCTTCAAACAGTCTTTCTAAGGTATTTATGTCTGGGTCCACTAACAATATATCATGCATATAATGGTAAATGATAGATTGTGGGAATTGTTTGTGTATCACTTCTAATGGTTGTTGGACAAAATATTGGCATAGGGTGGGGCTATTCAACATCCCTTGTGGAAGGACCCTCCATTGGTACCTTTTTACTGGGTGGGCATTATTGAAAGTAGGTATAGTGAAAGTGAACTTCTCTTTATCTTGTTCTTGTAGAGGTATGGTAAAAAAACAGTCCTTCAGATTAATAACTACAGTAGGCCATCCTTTAGGTAGCAAAGAAGGTAAAGGTATACCAGACTGTAAGGTGCCCATGGGCTGAATCACCTTATTAATTGCTCTTAAATCTGTCATCATTCTCCATTTCCCAGACTTCTTCTTGACCACAAATACAGGGGAATTCCATGGGCTGGTTGATTCTTCAATAAGCTGAGCTTGTAACTGCTCCTGTACCAATTGTTCTAGGGCTAGCAATTTCTCCTCTGTCAAAGGCCATTGTTGGACCCAAATAGGTTTGTCTGTCAACCATTTCAAAGGCAGGGCTGTTAGTGTCTTTGAGGTACCTGCAGCTTTGAGACTGCGTTGTTGTGCAACCTGAATAACCGACGGCTGTTTTACATACCCTCTTGAGGTATTGCTTTCAAGGCCATGATTGGGTCTTTGGTTGATATTTAAGCCTGGAGGGATCTTAATTTGAGTGTTCCATTGTTGTAGTAGGTCACGACCCCATAAGTTCACTGCTATGTTGACCATGTATGGCTTTAATCTTCCTCTCTGTCCTTCTGGTCCTATGCATTCAATCCATCTTACACTCTGTTTTACCTGAGACAATGTCCCAATACCTAAAAATTGAACGTCTACCTCCTTCAGAGGCCACCTGGGGTGCCACGCCTGTGGAGTTATGATTGAAACATCGGCTCCCATGTCGACTAAGCCTTGTATAAAAATATTGTCTATTCTTATTGTCAACTTTGGTCTTTGCTCTTTTATGGAGGTCTGCCAAAATATGCGTTTTATTGGTTTACTGGATATCATTGACTTCTCTTGTAAAGGTGATCTATTGTCTATGTCTACATGGTCTACTGTTTCAGGCTTGGGATTTGTTACTTGTCCTGAGGAAACTGCTCTTCCACTGTGACTGGATATGACTGAACCTTTTTTGGCTTGGAGGTCTGACTCTTGGGGCCTTCCCAGGGGAAGCCCTGAGTTATGTTTCCCGATGTTAAAAGCTTGCCATCTTTGTCTCTTATAGATCTACACTCATTTGTCCAATGTCTGCCTTTGTTACATCTCCTACATAGTCCAGGAGGTAGTGGCCTTCTGTTTAAGTCACTCCGGGAATTGGGAGAATTCCCATATATGCCTTGCCTACAATTCTTCTTTATATGGCCTGGCTTACCACAATTGAAACAAATAATGCTTTGATTTCTCACCTTAACATTAGCAATGGCTTGTCCTACCCAATTCTCTTCATCAGAGTGTAGATATTCAACATCAATTGCAAGTTGAATCCATTCTTCTATGGGTGCACCTTTGATCTTTAATGGCATAATCAATTTCTTACATGTCATATTAGCATTATTGAAGGCCAAAGAGAGTATCAATTGTTTCCGACCTTCTGAATCTGACACTGCTCTATTTACAGCCTGAGTCAACCTCTGTAAAAAGTCTGTATAAGACTCCTTTGGACCTTGTTTAATCTGAGTATATGACTCAATTCTCTGTCCTGGGTCTAAAACCCTTTCCCAAGCATTTAAGGCAGCAGTACGGCACAGCAACAGAGCATGGTCCTCATAAGTAGCCTGAATTGATACATTAGCAAACTGGCCTTCCCCAAGGATTTGGTCCTTGGAGATGGCAACATTCCCAGTTTGATCTCGAGATTCCAAGGCTTTAGCCTCTTCTCTAAGCCAATTCCTCCACTGCAAGCTTTGACTATTGTTCAACACTGTGGTTGCCAAATTCTTCCAGTCATCAGGAATTACCCGATACTGTGCTGACCATGAATTTATGTATTGCTTCACAAAAGATGATTGTATGCCATATGTCACTATGGCTTCCTTTATTGTTTTTAGATCCTTCATGTGGATAAGTTCATAAGTATATCCCACATTGTCTGAAGCCCTTTCACATGATTGTGATTTTTTGGTTTCTGCCACAACTGGGAATAGAGTTGGAGTAGTAGGGGATAGTTCCCTCGTTGTAACCACTCTAGGTGGGGCACCTTCCCTACTGCAGCATCTTTTAAGAGGGGGCACTGGGTTGTCTTGAGCAGATGTTGCCTCAAAATCCTTTTCTAAAATCTCCACACGACCCTCATGATCTTGTAACCTAGCAGTATTGGTTTTTCCAGTGTTTTAAAGTCCTCTATAAATGATCTCTCCAACAATTTTATAGAGTGGAAAATTCTCTCATTCCCCACATCTACACGTTCTAGTACTTTCTGATCCTGTTTCCTAAACTTTTCATTAATATAAGCTCTGTATTCCTCTCTAACCAATGTAGACCTCTCCTCTATGGAGGCAATGAGCTTCTTAATTGTCTTAATATGTTCATCCATGTCACACATCTTAGCCTCATACCCCCTATGGGGAATGTGTTCATCTCTATGCTGGTATCCTTTAAAATAGGTAGGTATAAAGTATATTATCACACAAAAAAGCAAAACAACTCCTGGGTTGAGATAGCCTCCAAATGCATAATCCCAAAAATAATCCTCTATCACCATTGTGAAAAAATGGGTAAAATTCTGAACATTTATTTGGTCAGACATTGTGAAAGAAAAGAAAAAAAAATTACCTTACTCAGATGTAATGAGGACTTATGGCCAGTAGATGTTGCAATTGCGATCAGCAGCAGCAGTAAAGGTGCCCAAAGGGATTCCTCGTGCAGTCTTTGTTTCTGAGTGCAGATCCACGTGTGGCTGGGAGCAAGTCCCAAAACCAAAATAGCCACTTGCTCTGAGGCTGAGGAACCCAGCCAGCTTCCATGGAGTAAGCCCCACATTGGGTGCCAATTATTGCGGTACTAACCCACCATGAAATATATGCTAAATAAGTTTTATTATTTAAAAGTTCCTTACAGAACAGGGATTGTTCCAGGGGAGGAGGAGAAAAGGTAGGAGAAGGAAGGAGAAGTGGAGAGCAGGAGTGATCCCAACAGCAGAGAGCAGGAACAATCCATGGAGAGCAGGAATGATCCATGGAGAGCAGGAATGATCTGTGCCACAGAGAGCAGGAGCAGTCCCTGGGGAGCAGGAACGATCCGAGCCGCACAGAGCAGGAGCAGTCCCAGCCAGACTGTCCTTCCTACACCACACCACTCTTCTTGTTACGCTCGTCCGCTTCCGTCTTCTGGCACACCCTTCTTTCGTTGTTTCCCCTGAGTCAACCACGCTCCGCCCAGCTCAGCACTCCAGGGCAGTTTATCTGCATAGCTTCAGATTTCCCACTACAGCCTTCAATCCAATCAAAAAGCTGTTGATTAGCCCCATAACCAACATGTCACTATTGCACCAGTAAGTACACCTTGCCTGCCAAGATATCACTGATATCTTTTCTCCCCCAGAAGCCTAAGAAACATCTTCTTTTATTTTTAAATAGCATCTTCTAGTTCCCTGTAATCTATCCAGAGGGAAGAGACTTTCCCGGCCAGTTTGTGATTGATTTCTTAATGTACTGCAGCCAGAGTGGTTGGTATCTTCAGCATTATGTTCTTATTGAATCAATCTAGATGAATGGATATGAAATATGTGGTACATATATAAAATGTAGTATTTCTCACCTAAAGATAAAACCATAACCTGTACAAGTAAATGGAAAGAATTAGGAAAAAACTATACTTAATGAGATCACCCAAGCTCAGAAAGACAAACTCTGCACGCTGTCTCTTGTTTTTTCATTTTTTTATTTAAAAAGTTTTTTTTTCCATCTCTACCACGGATCCCCCTCCCTTCCCTTCTCCCAGTCTTCCTTCAGCCTCCCCTCACTCTGTCCCCTCATCTATTCCCCAAGGAGGAGGGCAATGAGTCCCAAGGAGGGTCAGTTCAGTCTGGCTTATCCAGTTGAGGTAGGTGCGAGTTTCTCATCCCAGTATCAAGGCTGGGTTAGGTATTCCTCTGTAGGGAATGGGCTCCAAGATGTCAGTTCATGCACAGGAACATAGTTGGATCCATTCTGCCCTTGCCATTCAACAGTCATCTACCTTTGGAGGGTTTAGTTCCTTTTCCTGAAGATTCCACAGTGGCTGTGTTTGATTGAGTGAGCTCCCAAAAGCACCAGACAGCCATCTCTATGGGGCTCCTCCTTATAATCTTGATCCCTTTGCTCATATACACCCTCTTTTCTCTCTGTTCAGCTGGACCAGGAGCTCAACCTGGTGCTTAGCTATAGATCTCTGTTCCTACCACAAGAGGCTCCATAAACTGCCCACACTGTTTCACAGTCCTTTAGAGGGTTTAGCCAGTTTCCATAGTGTAGTGTTTATCATGTTCACCTCACACACATACTCTCCCTCATATAGATTAATCTTTTGCTTTGTTTTAAACTAGAGTATCTGTGGAATCCAGGTGATAATAAGTGGACCATTGGGACTGGACCTATTAAGGGAAAGGAGGCAGTGAAATACAGATAAAATGAAAGTAGAGAAAGGGAATCCTGAGGGTGGGAAGATTTAAACATTGACATTGAAGGGGTTTAAAATGAGGAAATGAGGAGATTAAGGGGGCTTAACCAAAATGAAGAGTTGGGAAAAGCTGTATGGAAACCAATGATCTTGCAACCAAAGAAAAAATATGGCAAAGGACTGTAGAACACAGGTCACGTGTACACTATTAAGGGACCACTTGGGGTTAAAGGTGTAAGAGGGTGTTGGACAGAGGATGGGGAGATCAGGGAATAGGGGTAGGTTAACCTTATGCATAAGGATGTATAAAGAAGTCTTATGAAAACTCACTGCTTTGTTGCATGAAATCTGATTCTAATAAGAGACTCAGAGCCAGATATTGGGGAAAGGCTGAAATATCAGAAAGAGGAAACACCACAGTCAGATCTCACTTTGCTATCTTCTAGCTTCCTCAGCTTGGCTTCTGGTCGCTTTTACCCTGTGCTGTTTTCCTATGCTGCCTTAAATACCCTTCCGGCCAGGTGTATCCCATCCCGGTTAGGATTAAAGGCAGGAGCTACTCTATTTAGTAGTCAGCCTTGAACTCACAGAAACACAGAAAGATCTCTGTCTCTGGAGTTATGGGACTAAGGGTGTAGGATATCACTCTCAGGTCTTTATCTGTGCTAGGTTTAAAGACCTGTGCCATTGAAGCCCAGCTGTTTGGCCTTGCACTCACAGATCAAGAAATTCCTGAGCTATGTCTGCCTAGTTTTTGACTGTGTGTTATCTCTTGATATTCCAGGTTTTATTAAATATGTAACACTGCTTTGCAGACTAATTAGCAAATATAAAGACTTTGGTCAGAGCTATCCAGTATGGGTAGGCAGATAGATATGCTTCTAGAAGATGTAGATTAATTAAGGAAGATCTGAGTGCCTGGCTCAGGTTACTTTTCTAAAAATGATTGGGCAGGAGGTCCCAGGACATTCAAGACAACACAGGTCATCCCCATCATTCTCATTTTTCCTATTCTTTTTAACTAATGTTTTCATTTTCTTCTTTTTTATTGTATGTTTATTGGGTTTATGCTATTAGTTTCTACTTTTACTTTAAAAATTTTATATTCTTATCTTTTATTCAGCCCCTACAATTATCTGATTTTATTTTTCAACTTTCTTATTATTGAAAAATATTATTTTTTTCATTTTTTCCTAAACTGTTATGTTTTGTTTTCTGTTCCATAATATTATTTTCTATCCTTATCTTTATTTCAGTTATTTTATTTAGTTTTTCTTCTATTTTTATTTCTCTGCCTTTTATTAATTTATGTACTATTTTTATTTATAAAAAATTAATTTCGCAGCACATTTAAGCTTACCTTGGATATTTTATGGTCTTTTTGCATTGCTGATATAATTTGTGAGACTTAAATGATTTTAATGTGTTTTTATATTTTATACAATTTAACATTGCCATTTAAAACAATTTTTTTCTGAGTGTTGTTAAGATTAAGTTCTTCAGAAAGTTAGATTTCACTAAGACTTCCAAATAAAACCTCAAAAGATATCTAAAACAGAAACACAAGAAACATAAAAAAACAATATAACATGATTCTTCTAAGAGACACTAACTCCATAACCAGCAATGAAATTCAAGATTATAAAATAGATAACACAGCATAGATAACACAGGAAGTTTACAGTAAAAGTGATTAACCTTATAAAAGGTAATACAAATGAGAAGATGAATTCCAATTCAGAATTTGATGAGGAAAGTCATCCAATATGGAGAAAACAATCATCAAAATAAATTGGAAAATCAATGATTTGGATGAAAGTCAGAAATGTGAATGAAAATTTCAGGAAGAAAAATTAATATAAAAATAAAATATCAAAAATAAAAATTTCAATAAAAAATTGTAGCAGACCACATGGTGGCTCACAGTCACACAGAATTGCAGTTCTAGGCAATCCGTTTTCTGACCTCTGCAGGTACTAGGCACACGCATGATACATATCCACACATGCAGGCAAACATGCATACACATAAATATAAAAAATTAAAAATAATGGAAAAATAGACTTCATAAGATGAAAGGAAGAATAAAGGAGAGGTAGAATCGGGTCCCTGCCAGTCAACGCAGTAAACTGACAGTATTAATTAGTCTCATTATTCTTTTACTGATAGTTCTTAAATGTGATTATTTTGATTTTGGTATGTTTATAAACTATTTTTTATATTACAAAGAACACTTTCAACACAATACTAAGGTCTAATATATATCAGAGTGTAAGATGCAGAGGCAAGATCAGCTAGCATTTGTGGGGCTGGGGAGATGGTGTGGCAGTCAGGAATGTTTTCTGTTCTTGCAGAGGACTATGGAGTTAAGTTTTCAGTACCGATGTTTGGCAGCTCATATCTGCCTTTAACTCCAGCTCCAGGGGTTCTGATGCCCTTTGGACTCTTTGAACACACACACACACACACACACACACACACACACACACACACACACACGCAACCTCTACATGTATGAATCTCATATGTATATGCATATATATATATAAAATTTCAAATCACAATGAAATAAATATATCTCATGATGTATAGCATAAATAAATATATATTCACATACATAAAAATTTAAACAGGTGCCCATGAAGTGTTTCCCCAGATTCAGCACACAAGGGCTACATAACTGTGGTTCAAGGGAGACAGGTTAATGCACACACAACCTGAGCAGACCTTGACAGCATTTCCCATGTGGTGCTGTTTTTGCAGGGCAGAAAAATATAAGAGTCTATCCATCTTGGCGGCTTCTAATTTCATCAGGTGGGTAAGCCAGAGTAGGACCCCGAGAGGTCATTTCATGAATCTGGGAAGGTGAAACCTAAGTAGCCATGAAGAGCTAGGATGCTGTGAGCATGGGATATCCTCTAAGGAAAGCTTCAGGAACAGAGTGGAGCCAGAGCAAGAGGAAGGTTGTGTGTTGCCATAGCAGCAGAGCTAGAGGGGCGGAGTTACAAAACTCCTTTAGAACCCAGGGTTTTCCATCCTGACTTCCAGATCTACAGGATCTAATACTTGCCCTGCAGGGTTTTAGTTTTGCTTTGGTCTGATCTTTCCTTGCTGTGACAATTATTCCCTATTTTAATAGGGACGCTTATTCTCTGTTCTTATAGAACATACGTTGTTGCTGTTGATAGGAGTTCACGGTTAAGGGTTTGCCTTGACTTTCAGAAGAGATTTGACTTTGGACTTTTTTTAGTAAACTTTTTTATTTAAAAAGTTTTTTTTCTCATATCCTCCACTGCTCTTCCTCTCTCCCCTCCTCCCCACCTTCCCTCAGTCTTTTCCCTATCCCATCCCCTCACCCATTCCCCAGAGAGAGCAAGAATCCCATGGAGATAGACTTTAGACTTTTAAACAGTTGGACACTATGGGGACTTTTGAACCTGGACTCACTGTACTTTTTATTATGAGATGGTTGTGAACCTATAGGCACAAGGTGTAGAGTTATGTTTTTAAAAGTGCTATGTTTGGGTGTTACATTAACAAGAGGTCGACTTGTGATACCTAATATTGGTTGCCAATTTGATAAGATCCAGAATAACCCAGGGCACAAAGCTTTAGCCATGTTTGCTAGGGACATTCTAGATCTGGTTAACTGATATGGGAAGATCCACTGAAGTGTGGGTGGTACCATGCCATGGGCTGAGGCCCTGGACTGAGTAAGAAGTAGATATACAGCTGAGTATCTATGTTAACTTCTCGCTGCTTCCTCATGAAGAATGAAATGTGACAAGCTACCTCCAGCTCTTGCCACCAGCGTTTCATGGCCCCAGTGGAATGTATCCTTGAAAAGTAGTCACAAGTGACCCTTCCTTCTGCTGTTTCTGTCAGGAGTTTCCTTGCAGTGATATCAAAAAATAAAACTGGGAAAAATATCACGAGTGTAATAAGAGGCCTTAAAGGAGGTGGGAACGGTTAGTGAACAGCAGAGAGGGTCATGAAATCCATGTGGTGTGAAATCACAAAGGGCAGAGTTGCAACAGAAGTGAGGAGTCAGAAGAGGAGCATTAGAGGGATTTGGGGAGAATCTGGAGAAGGTTAGTGAATAAGAACAAGGAATATATATGAATGCCACAATGAAATGTATTACTTTGTATGCTTACAAATCTAATAAAAATAAAAGAAAGCAAAGGAGAAGACTAGCTGGAGGAAGAAGGAGGGAGTGTGACATATGGGACACTGAAAATGGTGGGACAACTGGCTCTGGGGACAAAAAAGAACAACCTATAATGACATACATGTATGAACATGGCACAATGGGACAATGGTTTGTACTCTATCTTTAATGTTTAAATGATAAAAGGATAAAAGTATGACCTTAGGAAAGTTAATTTAAAGCAAAATAAACGCACACAGGATATTTAAAACTAGAAATGCAGTTTATAAATTTGGCAACAAATCTTTAAAATCTATAAGGCATCACAACAATGATAGACTGTACTTTAAATAGATATAAAACTATGTTTGACTAATCAATACTGAAGACTACAAAACAGCTCTCCACATACACAGGACTAAGATCATTGAAAACATATTTGCACATAGTAGGGTTAAAGCAAGAATCATGAGACAGTATCTGTAAATATCCTTAACATTTAGAAATTTAGACAATTTTAAAACTCCATCAATGAAAAGAAGGATAATGTAAATTAAAATAAATTATGATAATGAAAATCTAGTGTATTCAAACTTGTAGGATGAAGTTCACAGCAATCACTGGCTTACCGCATTCCCAATACACCTTCCTTTACTCACTGGAGGTGAAACTGTACCAGACTGTCAGGAGCAGAATCTGGAAAGGCACTGCAGCCAACACAGACTTGGTCCTGATTTCACTCCTTTTCATTTCCTAAGATGGATGGCAACTAGCTCTAAACAGGACTCCACTGACCCTCACAGGGAGTCTCTTCTTGTGGTCCTGCCCCAGCAACTGCTTCCCAAGCACCCTGGACTGTTTTTTTCCAAGTACATCTATCCTGCAATTGCCCATATATTTGTTATGGGTATCTTTTTTCCCTGGCATCTCAGATGGTAGCTTTTGAGTAATTCCACCAATCTAACTTCTCAGTCTGTGACTCCCCAATGAGCTATGGATCCTCTCTTGAATCATATTGCATAGGAAGAATAGTGCTCACAGATTTTCCCATGAGTGCTTTCCCTCAGCTCTAGAAAGTGATATTTGATCTCTGTGTATTCTATTCTATGTTCATTAGCATTCTCTTTATAACTTGGCACACAATTCTTTGTTATAATTAATAATTTAATAGTAAATTTATATGCAAATTACTAGGTTGATTTTTTTTTCTTTCCTGGTAGAAATCTGA
Source organism: Sigmodon hispidus (assembly GCA_004025045.1). Classification (NCBI taxonomy): domain Eukaryota; kingdom Metazoa; phylum Chordata; class Mammalia; order Rodentia; family Cricetidae; genus Sigmodon; species Sigmodon hispidus. Next base: position 35,342 of record PVIH01016938.1, read on the forward strand.
CTACTATACAGAAAAGAGGCTGTTGAGTGAAATTTATAGTATTTAACAACACAAAAGGGGAGAAGTTCAAAATTCAGGGTCTACAATCTATCTCAGATAATGCATGCTAATTACACGTACTAATATATAAACAGAACAACTTCTTGGCACCTGTGCTGGTTAGTTTTTTGTCAGCTTGCCATCATCTGGAAACAGGGAACAGCAACTGAGAAAATGCTCCCATCAGATTGCTTGTAGGCAGACTGGTGGGGGTTCAACACATTGCACTGTGGCCAGTGCCATCCTTGGCCAAGCAATCCTGTGTTGTATAAGAAAGAACAAGCCAGGATGAGAAAGCCAGTAAGAAATATTCTTACATGGCCTCTGCTTCAATTCCTGCCTCCAAGATCTTGCTTTGAGTCTCTGCCTTGATTTCCTTTCATGATGGACTACAACTGTGAGCTGAAACAAACCCTTTCCTTTCTAAGTTACCTTTGGTCACAGTGTTTATCAAAGTAACTGAAAGCAAACTAAGATAACATTCAGGTTCATGTAAAGGGTTAGTTTTATTTAAAAATTAATTACTATAACTCTTATGTAAGAAAAATAAACCATCTTAATAGTCATAGGAAATATTTGAAATATTCAACATTCACTTGTGATAAAAATACTCAGCAAGTTAGGAATACAAGAGTGATATGGTAATCAATCTAAAAATCCCACGGCAAATATTAACAAATGGTAAAATTTTTAGAACATTTCACTTTTAAGAATCACAGCAAATATCTGATCTTTGACAAAGAGGCCCAAAATATTCAATGGGAAAAAGATAGTATATTTAACAAATGATGTTGGCATAGCTGGATGGTAGTGTGTAGAAAAATGCAAATAGATCCAAGCAGTCACCCTGCACAAAACTCAAATCCAAGTGGATCGAAGACCTCAGCATAAACCCAGCCACTTTAAACTTGATAGAAAAGAAAGTGGGAAATACACTTCTATGAATTGGCACAGGCGACCACTTCCTAAATATAACACCAGTGGCACAGATACTAAAATCAGCAATCAATAAGTGGGATCTCCTGAAGCTAAGAAGCTTCTGTAAATCCAAGGACACTGTCAATGGGACAAATCGACAGCCTACAGAATGGGAAAGGATTTTCACCAACCCTACAAGTGAGAGAGGACTGATCTCTATGATATATAAAGAACTCAAGAATCTAGAGCCCAAATCCTTGACTAACCCAATCAAAAAATGGGGTTCAGATCTAAAAAGGGAATTCTTAGCAGAAGAATTACGAATGGCTGAAAGGCACCTGAAAAAGTGCTCATCATCTTAGCCATCAGAGAAATGCAAATCAAAACAACTTTGAGATACCACCTGACACCTGTCTGATTGGCTATGATAAAAGACACAGAGGACAGCCTATGCTGGAGAGGATGCGGAGCAAGGGGAACACTCCTCCATTGTTGGTGGAAGTGTAAGCTTGTTTAGCCACTTTGAAATGCAGTATGGCGGTTTCTCAGAAAATTGAGAATCAATCTCCCCAAAGACCCAGCAATACCACTTCTGGGTGTATACCGTAAAGACGCACAGTCACACTCCAAAGGCATTAGCTCAACTATGTTCATAGCAGCATTATTTTTAATAGCAAGAACCTGGAAACAACCTAGATGTCCCTCAACTGAAGAAGGGATTAACAAACTGTTGTACATCTATCTACACAATGGAATACTACTCAGCAGTAAGAAAAAATGATATCCTAAAATTCACAGGCAAATGGATGGATTTGGAGACTATCCTCCTGAGCGAGGTATCACAATCTCAGAAAGATAAGCAGGGGATGTACTCACTCATTAATGGATTCTAAACAAACAAACAAGAAAAAAGCAAAGCATGCCCAAGCTGCAAACCACAACCACTGAACAGCTTGGGATCAGAAACACCTTGGATTGGCACCTTAGATCCCACTCCCCCTAGAGGAACACCTGACTCAGTCTTGAGTTTGCAGTGAGAAAACTGCATCTGCCAGGAGTGGAGACTAATCCAAGCATTATTAGGTCAGTGGTACCAAAGGACTGTCTGCCCCCTGCCCAGGGAGGAAATGGGGAGTTGTGGAGAAGAGAGAATGAGCTGATGTGGTGGGAGGGGGAAGGGACCTTGAATAAGGATATACAAGGATAGAAAGTGTGACTTCCTTGTTTATAATAATAAAATAAAAAAAGTAAAAAAAAGAATATAAAAAATAGGTAAACTTACATATAAATGGAAGTCATGACAATGGTCTAACCATACTCATCGTCCTTATCACACAAGTGTGTTCAGAGAACAAAACCAACTCTGTAATGTGCAACAGGAAAAGACACTTGTGAGTGAGGCCATGTAAGCACTGGGTTTAGATTTAGCCTTGGAGCGAACACTGAATTGATTTCATAAAATCTAGGGTTTTTTTTTTTTTCCTGGATCCTACTGTGGTTCTTAAAGTACTCTATTTATAAAGAAAAGTGGGTTCTGTGAAGAGATCTGAAAAATCAAATCTAATGGAATACAGATAGAAACGACCCTGTGTCCTTTCAGCTGGATGGAATAGATAGATGCTTCTTTTGTGGGAAACAGACACTGACTGATGTTGTCTGGTGGGGGAAAAAAAAGAGAAACTTTACTTTTTTCCTCAAATATAATCTTTTAAGAAAAATTTTCTGTCTGAAAGAATGTGAGTCTAGGTTCATATCCTCACCACAGCAAGGAGACAAAGAGGGGGTCTGTTACTCACCTGCTATCCCTCCCCTCGGGCCTGCTCCAGAGTCAGAAAGCAGTCTAGCCAGAACTGGCTTCACTCTTGCCTCTTATTAAAGCCAGTTTGGTGTATTACAGTAGCTGTCTCTGGGGTCCTGTGACTGTTACTGCCCTCCACTTTGAATTTTCATGCCACTAAGGTCTACCTTTATAAGTTACTTGGCCTCTTTTACTTTGTAGCACTTAATATTATTTATTCTGTATGTTTTGTGTTTTGATTATTATGTAGCATGTGGCAAGGGAACTTTTTTTGGCTTAGCCTATTTGGTGTTCTTTAAGCTTCTTGTACTTTTATAGGCACGTTCTTTTTTAGGTTGGGAAAGTTTTCTTTCATGATTTTGTTGAATATATTTTCTGTGCTTCTCCTTCTTCTCTTCATATTATTCTTAAGTTTAGACTTTTCATGGTGTTCCAGATTTCCTGGATCCTGGAGGTTTTTTGTGTTAGGACTTTGATGGATTTAACATGTTCTTTAACTGATATATCTGTTTCCACTATGGTATCTTCAGTGCCTGAGATTTTCTCTTTCATCTCTTGTGTTTTGTGAGTGGTGCTTGTATATGTAGTTCCTGTTTACTTCCCCAGATTTTCCATTCCAGAACTTCCTCAGTTTGTTTTCTTTATGTGTATATTTCAATTTTTAAGTTTTGAACTGTTTCCTTAGCCTATTTGATTGTTTTTCTTGCTTTCTTTAAGGGATTTATTGATTGCTTCCATTTTTAGTTTGTACTTTCTTCAACTTCTTTAAGGGCCTCTATCATCTTTATAAAGTTATTTTTAAGGTTGTTTTCTTGTGTTTTAGCTGCGTTGGAATGTTCAGGTTTTGTTGTAGGACTATTGCGTTCTGGAGATGTTCATTGCTGTTTTGGCTGTTGAATGTATTCTTACACTGGCATTTACTCATCCTTTCTTCCAACTGGTGTGGTTTGTACTTGTGCCTATGTGGTCTGCTGGAATTGCAGGAGAGGCCTGGCCAAGGAGAGGATATTCAGGGGTTGGATGACAGAGTAGGTCTTGGAGGGACAGAGCCCAGAAGGTATCAGGGGTCAGGTGCATCCTGGAGGCAGGCTGAGGGGGAGACTGTACTAGAGCAGTGGAGTTACACCATAGTTGGGGGCGGGGCCCAGATGCATTACTAATTCTGGTATGGGATGGGGAGGGGAATGAGATGTGCCCTGAAGTTTATTTAGGGTCTGGACTTTGGGGTAGTCCAGATAGGATGTCAGTCATTCACTTTGTTTTTCCAATTGGTATGGTTTGCACCTGGGTGGACAGTCCACAGAGAGGATGTTCAGGTATTTGAGGTTGGGTGGCTGAGTGGGTCTTGGAGGGACAGAGTCCATTGGGTGCCAGGGGTGGTGGTGCAGCCTGGAGGCAGTCTCTCACCTACTTGCAGGCTGCAGGAGACTGGAGACCTTTTTCTTCTCTTATTTATACTCTTTTTGTTTTCTTATTGCCTTATTATTGCTCTACTGAAAACTTCTAGCACTATATGGAATAGGAGTAGAGAAAGCAAACAGTTATATTATTTATGATTTGAGTGGGAATGCTTTGAACTTTTCTCCACTTAGTATGATGTAGACTAAAGAACTATCATATTTAGCCTTTATTATCTAGAAGTGTCCTTCACACAACCTCATCCATTCCATGGCTTTGGTCATATAGAGATGTTACATTTTATTACAGGAAAAAGTGTCAAATTAAGGTTTTATTATCTCAAAAATATTTTCTATAATATTAATTTGCAAACTTGGATGAACACAACATGTGCTATTGACCTCTGCTTATTCATTGTGCTAGTGTGTTTGTAAAATTAACAATTTGCTACTCACATTGAGTCATGAAATGAATTGAAGATCTGGAGAAGTGCAGTTAAGAGTACTTACTTCTCTTCCAGAGGACCAGGGTTCAGTTCCAGGCTCCACGTCAGTCAGCTCACTACTACCTGTAACTCCAATTCTAGGGGATCTGATCTGATGCCCTCTTTTGTATAGCTTCCCATGGCACTTCCAAACTCATATAGATACATACGTGTAAATTGAAAACAACTTTTATTAAAAAATAAATACATTTAATTAAGCCAAATGAATAAAATCATTGAACTTGTTTAGAAGATGCAGTCACAGCAAAAAAACACAAGAAAAGAGCAACAAAGTGCCTAAATATCATCAAAGTGTACTGCTTCCATGGATAGAAACATCATAATGGCCTCTCAGGTGAACTAATATACTCCAATACAAGGGTAGGAGAATTAGAAGGCAGTAGATGTCATCATTTCTGAAGAGCCGTCAGAAGTTAAGTGCACCAGCAGCTGACTTCCATATTTGAGAGATTTCTGACATGAACTTTTATGGTGCAATGGGTAGAAGACTTGAAAGAAAAAATTAACTTCACCAGACTCCTTGAATGTAATTGCATTTTAGCTCCAATGAAGGGTTTATAGGGGTGAATAAAGTTAAAATAGAGACAAGCAGAGATATAACTAAGGTGACATGAAAAAACCCAACCTCCTCATTCACCTTTGAGAACTTTCAGTTATATTTAAAGATAGGCTTATCTTTAACTTCTTTTAAAATTAATTCATAAAATTTATTTAGACCATTTTTTTTATCTTTATAGGATTCAGAACAGAATGTTCATATGTCTCCACAGATTTTATTATTAACGTCTTGTAAAAGTACAACATATTACAAATTGTGAACAAATATTGATGTTATTATTAAATAAAGTTGGCAATTCACATGAGACTTAACATTTTGCACTACACAATTCTTTGGGTTTGACAACTGTACAGTTTCACGAACCATTTTGTGCCATACAGAAACCTTTCAGTGCTTAAGTATCCTTTGGGTATCACCTATTTACCCTTCAATCTTCTCATGCTTCTCTTTTCAAATGTGGACTTCTGGAGGACTAGAAAATGAGAGAGACTGTACCAGGGCCATTCAATCCTCTATAATCTGATTTTTAAGGAAAAGACCGAGAGTGTCATTCAACAGAATAAGTGAATAAGTTTTACCTGCATAGATCCATATACTTTCCTCCTTCCTCTCTATTATACTGTGCTAAAATTAACTGCCAGACTTAGAACCCCAACACTGGTCTTACCTTCCTTCACCACTCTTAGCCCACTCACTAGAATACAGGAATTAACTACATCAAACCTTAATGTACTGTGTCCTCAGTTTGGTCTTATAAGACAAAGATCTGAATCAAAGGTTAAAATAAAAGAAAATATTAAGCAGAAAGGTAAACTGAGTTTGAAGAGTTATTGTGTTAATATTCACACCTGAGCTGGCATAATGGTGCATGTCTGTAATTCTATCATGTGTGAAGCAGAGGCAGGAGGATTGTGCGTTCAGAGATACATGGAAAGATCCTGTCTCAAAAGTCATATTTGTTAGATTCAAACTTGGATCAAATGGCTGAGGTTCCTATTAACATATTAAAGTTCTCCCAGCACTCCTCAGTCTTCACCTGTTACAGGGTCCTTCCAGTTGGCATACTCTACCCACTACCCTAAACTTCTGCATCCTAGCCGGCAGGCTGCCCTTACCCCAGCTGTCCTTTTCTATATGATCCAGACATTTTGGTTACCAGGACTTTTGGTCTACCCCATTACTCTCCTGGACTCCTAGTTCTTCCTTCTTCCCTCCCCCAAGTAGCTCCTCATATGGCCCATCTAAGGATCCTGTTCACTGTCCCAAATGACTCGGCCTCTAGCTATGCTTCTTCTATATACCTACAATAAACCTTCTCCTCCACAGTACCTAGGAGCAGTCATGTCTTTTTTTTTAAAATTTCTTTGTTTTCATTTAACAACAGCAATAACAGAACAACAAAATAATAACAACACTAGACTTTCTGTGGTACGACTAGGTACTTTAAGACCTTGGAATAACATACTCAGGGCTTATCAAGACCATTACTCTTGACAAGAACAGATAATCACACCAGGATACCTCTGAGCTTTTGACAATCATCACAATGTCCACAGACATTTGATATGTGGGGCTTAAAAGTACTTCAGTGCTCACATTTTAAAAAGCATGCTCTTGAAGGATTTTTTTTCCTCAATTGTATAAAACTTCCTTCTGACCTTGCATAAAAGATTTAGCAAGAAAAAGAAAACAACATTTTGTCCCATTGTGTTAATGTGTCACTCCAGCTTGGCTGTAGACACTAACAGTTGGGAATGCAAGTACCATCCTCCAGATCTGGTCCTTAGTATCACAGAGAGCCTCTTTCAGGGATGGAAAGTTTATCTCATGACAATGGACTTACACTTTTGGTCATTTGCACTACTAGGAATTGATAATGTTAGGACAAATTCTCATTTTCCTATTTCTAATCTGAGATATAGATTTTCTATCAGGACCTTTTGATTTTATGCAGGTATGAACAGTAAGAAGGAAGCGGTGAAATTGCCTCATCAGGCTCTAAGCATATGCTTAAATTTGTTTACCACAAACAAATAGTAGCACATTTCAGTCATTGCTCCAGCTATCATAGCGACAAGCCCGAGATTGTTCCTCTCAACAGAACACCACACAAGGCAAAGACAAGCAATTACAAATGAGGAGCAATGATCATTACATAGCAGTCAACTGCTGGTTCAGAGAACTGTTTCCAAACTGTAGCTCCATTTATTGGAACAGAATAGAAAATAAAGCTCAATAGGCTTTAGAAATCCATTTCTGTATTTATGTGTAGTTTAGTGAAGTAAACAGCTGGAAGTTCTTTATTTAAGCTCTACAGCATAACCCTATAGCAGACTTATTCGCCTGAGTGGTGCTGGTTCTCAACCCTCCCAATGCTGTGACCCTTCAATATACTTCATGATGTTGTGGTGACCTCCAACCACACAATTATTTTCAATGACACTTCATAACTGCAATTTTGTTACTTTTGTGGGATTTAATGTAAATATCTGATGTGCAACCTTTGTGAAAGGGTTTTATTTGCTCTCTGCAAGTGGATAACCACTGCTCAGTGGTATAAAAAAGAATAAAATTAAAGAACAAGACGGTGAAAAAAGTTTTTTAAAATTTTAAATACAAATATTAAAGCAGAGTTCTTAAATGCAAAAATGGAAATTCAAGTTAAATGTTTATAATTCCATATTCACTTTATTAAGACAAGCATGTTAAAATAAGATAAATAAGATTTTCATTCACAAACCCACTTTTTTCCAATACAAAGGATTCAGGTAGAATATTATCGCAGTAGAAACCCGCCACCAATAGGTATGTTTTAAATAAGGTTTATTTTGTTAGAATCACGTACAAAAGAAAGTTTTAGCAACGCGCCGAGCCGCCGCCGTACCGAGCTGCCACCTCGCTGAGCCGCCGTGCGCTGGGACCGGAAGCCCCGCCTCCCTCTTCGTGCTCCGCTTCCGTCTTGTCTCAGCAGACCAAGCCCCTCCCGTACAATCCGGGATTTCCCGCTACATCTCCCCATTTTGTCTAAATAGGAAGGTTCTAAACTAGGTATAAAACTACATACTACAGGGATTACCATAAGACAGTGTGTGGGAAAGAGGAAGGAACTAACATAAGTGAGGTCAAACTACCGCTAACAAACAACTACAAAGTGCAATTTAATATCTAAAATGTTGATACAAAAAAATGTACAGGGATTGCT
>PVIH01016939.1:0-43750 GCA_004025045.1 Sigmodon hispidus
GTAAGGAATAATACTACTTCTTAGCAATAAATGTTTGTGCAGAAGAAACAAGCAGAGAATGTGTGTCAAATGTTTGCATAAGTGCTTACTTCAGAATGGTGGAATTAGTAGAATATAAAATTTCCATTTATGTATATAGATTTTAAGTTTTCTATATTGAATGTACATAAAAGTGAAATAAAGCAGAGGTTTATGAAAACCATGTCTTTTAGTTTCTTTTGCAAATACCACTTGCAAACAGAGAATTTAGAACAAGGTTTGGCAAATTATAGGCTGCTTGCCACATCTGGCCTGCCAATTTATTTATGTATAATAAAACTTTATGGTAAAATAGAGGTGTTAAACACTCTTATACAACAAAGAGAGAGATCAGTAGTGTGACAAAGTATTTGTCACACAGATAAAACGCAGAAAATTTTTATTATCTATGCCTTTAAATAAGATGCATTATTCCACTATTGTGTCAAACCTAATGAAGTTGTCATTGTTGGTCAGAATTGCTGCACATTAGCAACTTTATATAGTTTAGACCAAACATACATCAGTTCACTTGCTTTTCTTATTTCCTCCATTTAGACTGTGATCTCTGAGATAATATGCATTAATATCACCATGCAGCCTTTGGTTAGCTAAACTGCCACAAAAGACCCCAAACTATAATTTAGCACTATTACATCCAAATGTGTACATATTTATACTGAACACAGGCGAATCACTACTCATTGGTGGTGTGGCAGATCACACACCTCTGTCCTTTTGATCTATAGAGAAGCTTTTCAGATAAGAGGTGTTTATTTCTACTCAACTGAATAGCACCTGAATCAGATGATGTGAGCTTCCATAGCACCCTGGTGGCTATTGTAGAACTAAGCCCAGTTCTAGACACAGTTTGCCAAAACAACGCAAGAAGACTTGCCCGGCTGACTATAGAACTCAGAGAACTACAAAAGAGTCTGTCTGTCAAGCACACTTCTTCAGGCATGTTTAAAGGTGGTATTCTGTGGTTTAGTGCAGATCCAAAAGAGGAGCTCTTTAAAGATATAAAATCAGACCCTCTAAGAATGACACAGGAAGACAGACTAGAACTGTTGGTTTCCAGTGTGAAAAGAGACATACACACACATTACCAGGGCCACAGGAGAGTTTGTTTATTCAGGAGAGTTGCCAAGTACAAGAGAGAGAAGCAGAAGAGGGATGAAGAGATTTACATAGCCACGCCTAGGGGCGTGTCCTCCGTCATGGCACATTCTGCTGGGCGCCATGTTGGCTTCACCATGTGGCCACTATATTTATGGTTGTGCCTTTAACAGCTCAGCCATCTCTCCAGCCCTATGTGGCCACTATATACCAGGAACCCCAGCACCATGTTGGATTTACCACGTGGCTGGCATGCCAGGAATCCTTACAAGAATGTCAATAATTAGAAGCTGTGGACAAGTGTAGGATGAGCTCTGGGAATAGAAGACAAATCCAGACATTGAAGAAATAATCAAAATGTCTTTAGCAGAAATGATGAAAGGTTTTGAATTGAGTGTTAATACCATCAAAGCAAGAAGACTGAATAATTCCAATCAACACCATTAGAGGCCCATTATATGCCAGGTACTAGGTTATCACAGCAAGAGATAGTATAACAAACCAGGCACCAGATGAGTTGTATACTAGTGCAAGACACCCCTCCCCCCCCACAACCCCTGCTAGACTTAAAACCTGTGTCCTCTCATGGGGATCTGAATTCTCTTGATTTGGCCAGGTTACTTGGAGAGACTCAAACCTTTGTCGCTTTCTCAACCCCACCAGAGGAAGTTGGCTTTCCCCACTCTGTATGCCCCTGAATGATCAATGGCCATCTTGTGAAGGAAGAAATAGTTTCCTTAGCTGGGTTGAGGAAGGTGGTCTCTTCTACCTTGGCCCCCCCTTTGCCCTCCACACATGTGGAGTGGATTTGGCTATGGGGAACCAGGAGGAATTTTCCTGGGACAGAGGGAACTCCATCCTCCCTTTAAGAAAGGTACTCCCAGTGGGCCCAAGACCAAAGCTTTTTCTCTTACCCTTTTTACGGTTCATTTCTCCTTTTTAACCAATAATCTGTATAATTGAATAACTCAGAACCAACCATTCTCTGAAAAGCCTTAGGTTCTCATAGTCTCATTGATTCCCACCAGCCAACCTGGGATGTTTCCCAATATCTCCTGGCCACCCTCTTCATCACTGAGAAGAGAGAAAAATGCAGCTTGAAAGTAGAAGTGCTGCCCTTGGATCAGGAAGAGGATCTCTTGAGGACAATATAGCCCAAGGAGAGCAGATCTTTTCCTCTACTTGACATGACTTGGACCCAAACACAACAAAGGTAAGGAAGTTCTGAACAATTTTTGCCAGGACCTATTAGGAGGATTGAAGCCAGCTGCAAAAACTCCACCAAGCTCTTTAAGGTGAGGTTACACAAGAGCCCCTAAACCTACTGGGTTGCTGGAGAGACTCTGTGAGACTTCCACAAACCAATATGCATTGGACAACCAGCTAGCAAACAATATTGTTTTTGTTGTGCATATATTAGAAAAAAGGTTCAGAAATTAGAAGGGCTTGATGCTATGAATATGTTCCAGTTACTGGAGATTGGTCAAAGGTTTATAAGCACTTTGACTCTGTAGAAGAGCAGAACAAGAAATTGACTGAATCAGTAGTGGCAGCACTCAGGGAGATTGACAAAAGAGATCCCAGAGGGAAAAGTCAAAGACATGGAGAAAGAAAAAGGCTAGAAAAGCACCAATGCGTTTATTGTAAGCAAAAAGGTCACTGGAAGAATGAACATCCAAACCGGAAGAGGGAAAAAAGAATACTCCACCTTTATTTGGGTAGGGACCAACAGGGCCAGGGTTCCCTTCCACTGAGCCTTCGGGAGTTTAGTATAACATTAAAAGAAAGAGACAAAGCTGTTTAATTCCTGATTAACACAGGACTAGCCCTCTCAGTCCTGACAGAGCTGCTTGAACCACTGAAATCTCAATGGATGATCATCCAAGGGGCAGGAGACTCTTTTATCCCTGGATAAACTGTCAGAAGGTGAACTTGGGACTGGTTACTATGACTCAGTCTTTCTTATCCTTCCACACTGCCCCATTCCCTAGTTGGGAGAGATATAATGGGAAATCTATAGGCCACCATATCAGGTTTTTTTGGGGGGAGGGATACTGATCGCCTTACTTTGAATTCACTCAGCTCCCAACCTGTATTCTGTTGGAGGTATATCTCATTCAACCAAGTCTAGTACTTGAAAATGACAAGTTTAGGGATACCTGCAGAATTTGTAACATCAAACCTTGAAATCTGGGCTGAGGATAACCCACCAGGATTGCCATTCACTGAATGACTGAATGACTCTGGTCATTCAGTTTTTTGACTATTCAAAAGGAGACCCTAGACCCCCTGGAACCCCTTCAGATCTTGGTTATTCTACCTACACCTAAATTGCTCCATCACTCAAACTACACACAGGGAACTTCAAATAGTCAAATATGAAAGATGCCAAATAGGAGGCAAATCGATGGTGGTTCCTGCTGGTCAGGAGACCCATACTCCCTACTGCTATTGTAAGACAAATAGTTACCAAACCAGGCTAGCCATCTGGGAGCATCCAAAAAGGGCAAGTTACTCAGGCCCAGATATTATATCGCTCAATTAGATAATCTTGTCAAAGATGTAGCAATTGTGCACCAGTAAACCCCAAAGAAGAAAAAAGGAATCCACACCTAAAAAAGTGTCCCCCAGAAAACATTGGAAAGTTGGCTATTTTTTATAGATACCTTCTCCTGATGGGTAGAAGCCTATCTATTCTAATGGAAACATCCTCAGTGGTCACCAGAGTCTTTTCCAAGAGTTAATTCCTTGGTTCAAATTGTCCCTCTCCCTGTGGTCTGACAATGGCCCGGCTTTTAAGGACAAAGTTTTTCAAAATCCAGCCAAGGTTCTAAATAGTCATAGGAAACTACATTGTTCCTAAAGGTAATAAAGCTTGGGAAAATTAAAAAAGATAAATATGACCTTGAAAAAAACAAAGTAAATATATCCTTGAGACAAGCAAAATTTACCTTTGCCCTCTGCCTTAGTTAGGGTTACTGTTGCTGTGAAGAGACACCAAGGCATGGAAACTCTTAAAAAGAAAACCATTTAATTGGGTCTGGTTTCCAGCTAAATGATTTAGTTCATTATCTTCATAGTGGGAAACATGATGGCAAGAAGGTAGACATGATGCTTAAGAAGTAGCTGAGAGTTTTATATCTGGATCCATAGGCTCTTGCAAGTGAGCTACCCTGGGCCCAGTTTGAGCATGTGATATCTCAAAGCCCTTCTTCAATGACAAACTCCTCTTACAATGACACACATACTCCAACAGGGCCACATCTCCTAATAGTGCCACTCCCTATGACCAAGCATTCAAACACATAGGTCTATGGGGCCATTCCTATTTGAACCACTATAATCTCCTAAGGGCCATGTAGACCCAATATCAAGAAGGTTTCACACCATTTGAAATTATGTTGGGAGTCACTTTAAGCTAAGAGATGTTCATAAGACAAAATTACTAACTTGTTCCTTCTGAAGTCCTTACAAGTGTAGTATCAAGCTCAGAGGCCTATTCATCAGACAGTTAAAGCAGCTGCACCCTTGTCTGTGTCTGAGTCAGCCCACAACTTTCAGCCTAGATTCTTAATACGAATCTAAAAAAAATTTTTTTTGATACTAAGGATCCCAACCTAGAGCCTTAAGCTGACATAGAATGACCCATACCCTATGATCTTCCCCACACCTACAGCACTAAGGTCACAGTTGTTACCCCCTGAATTTACTGCACCCAGTGGAGGAAGCTACAGGGGATGATAGATGTGTCATCACCAGGTCTTCCAACCACTTAAGATAAGATTGACAAATGCCTTATGACTATGACTATCATATTTTGTCATAGGCCAAGATTCTGAGTATGGGAATTAAGAAAGACTGAAACCAGGAAGTCATAGACAATCTATATGCTGAGACGTAACCTACCTTCCAGGTGGATTTCTGTAAAAATCTTACAACCAGAGGCAACTGGGAGAAGAAGCCACAAAGTAGTTCACTTTGGGGGGCTGTGGATCCACCATTAAAAATATAAATTAATCAAACACTAAGTTCACTTTTCAATCCTGACAACTATAAATAGGACCAACTTAAAATGGTTGGTCTGGGGGACCACCAAGGTAAGAGTGCTCATTATGTTACCACTACACCCCTTAGATAATTTCCTCCATGCAGATTTGTGTAGTCTTAGATAGCAAATTAACTCCAGAAATGGCAGTCTAGTGTCTTTCTAGGCTCCAGATACTACCTGGCTTGCTTGCACTATTAGCTTTAACCAAGTGTACATCCTCTGAATTGTTCACACTGAAGGAGACACTATTCTTTTGCAGCCTTATATACGGCTTACCACAGGTTTTCATCTGTAACAGTGGAGAGGACAGTACACATCTAAATCAATGCTCTGGGCTTCCCCATGCATAGCAAGCCATCTCTGTTCTCATTCACCTGTTGGTGGGTGTGGATGTTACAGGCTCCACTTCAGTTGGAATATCAGCCCTAATTGCAGGGCATAAAAACTTCAAAGAACTCAGTGCTCAAGTAGACATACACCTAGAATATCTGAAAAACTGTATTTACCATCTGGAAGCCCAAGTAGACCCCTTAGTGAATGATGTTCTTGAGAATCCAGAGAAAGAGGTATTTTTGTTTTGCACTGAGAGAAACTTGTTACTTCTAACAAGCCAACCAGTCAGGAGTAATTAGAGAAAGTCTAGACATGGTCAGAAATAACCATAAGGAAAAAGAAAAGAGACACTCAAAATCTGACAATTGGAATTAATCCTGTTCCCTCGTCCCTTGGTTAACTACTCTCCTTATGGTCATGCTTTTGCTCCTAAACTTCATCATAGTATCCTGCTTGTACAGTTGCCTACAAAAAATATATAAAACAAAGAGTGAATTCTATTAAATTGTGAGTGCTGAGGGGACAATATAACCTGCTCCCCAAGATGAGTCCACTATTTGACTCATGTCCACAGAACCTGTGTGCAATATAATAGGCCTCAGAAAGAATGACTGATGCCATATTAAAGGCTCCATTCCAACCTTAAAACACAGAATGTATGTCCTAATTCCTGTCAAAATGGGAACAAAGACTTAGTCCAAAGCTTCAGTTAAGTCTTTGAGTAAAAAGTTCCTAAATATACTAACCTTGCTTTCTGACTTCTTTAGTTCCACCTTTTGCAAACTGAAGTGTACCATCCAAGATGTGATTTTTGTGTATAAAAGACTAAGAGCTATAAGACTTTGGGGGCTGCATGATTTGGGCAAGTTCCTCATGCATGTGGCTGCTGACCATCAATAAAGACTTTCTTTTCAGCTTTAAGAGTGTCCATGTGGGGATTTCTGATGGACTTGCCTTCCAAGAATATCAGTATGTCTATAATTTTTTAGCTATGCATAGAGTTCTCCTTTCCACTCATTACTAACTTGATCCTATTATTACTGAATGCTGAAGGGAACCAAGAGAAATTTCCTTTATCTGGTCCTAAAATCTTCTGCAATATCACAGTCTATCAGAACCTCCCATGCTTTTACCTTTCTTCTCAGGACTTAAAACCAAATGCTTTCAGGTCATAGTGTTGGGAAAGGCAGAATCCGAGATATTGGGTAATGGTGATTCCACAGATAGAGCATTTTCATTTTAAGTTCTGAGAGACAACATTTCGTGAAAAGAATTTTAGATTTGAGGGGCTTCTCCTTCTAAAATTGTATACCATATAAATTCAGACACCCCTAAAAGACTTCCCAATCAACCTCTTCTAATATGTGCTTTTCCATTTCAGTTCTTGTAGTGAGTGGGATAATGATGGTAATGTTGTAACTATTTGTTCCACCTATGGGTTTAATAAAAAGCTGATTGGCCAAAGGCAGACAGGTAGTGTGGGTGGGGCTACCAAGCTAAGGAAACTCTTGGAACATCTCAGAGCAAGACAGAAGCCACAGAGTTGCTGGCGCTGCCAGGAGATGCAGAGGAAATGCTGCTGAGAAAAGGTACCAAGCCACATGGTAAGATCCATACAGGATAAGAAAGATGGGTTAGTTTAAGACTAAAAAGCTAGCAAGTTATATGCCTTGGCCCTAGGCTGATTAGCAAAAAATTAATATAAGCATCTGTGGGATTCTGTGGGACTATGTGTGTTTCTGCTTTCTGCTGGACTTCCAGACTACTGGTCAAACCTCTGGTCTAGACTGGAAAGTCTGGGCCAGAAACCTCAAGCAACAAGTTCATCTGCAGTTCTTACTTCCATGTCATATAGATTACTTGAACTCCTGATGTGCTGTCATCTTATGTTGTCTTACACCAACTACGGCAGTACATGAAATGAGCGTTCAGACACCTGAGTCTAAAGTCATGACTTTGCTATCAAAGACACACATGACATAAAAGCAAACAAACAAAACTATATAAGTTCTACTGTCTTTCTTTTACTGGGGGTAAAATAGGAATAATGATACTATCTACCTTACAGAGTTGTAGTAAACATATAATTCAACAATATACATATTACATGTACCTGGCATATAAGCACCCAGTAGATTTAAAGTACATGGTTTTCAACGTAATGATACCTCAAAAAAGCATTTTCTAAATTATTTACATTTTAAGTTACTAGATAAGTATCTTGGGAGTTTGCTATACTAATTTTTTTGGTATATAGTCATTTATAGAAATTGCCAATATTAAAATGCATTAAATAAAGCAAAAGTCCAGTGGACTACAGAAATTGGAGCCAATTAGGAAGTTTAAGAATGTTAATTAGGGGCTTGAGGGAAGGCTCAGAGGTTAAGAACACTGGCTGCTTTTTCCAGAGGTCCTGAGTTCAATTTCCAGCAACTACATGATAGCTTGCAACCATCTACAATAAGATCTATTGGTATGCAGACATACATGCAGCCAGAACATTGTATACATAATAAAGAGATCTTTAAAGAGCATTAATTAAATCTTTGATACATATTTTTAACACAACAAAAAGAAAATTATACATGAACTGCTAGCTACATTTAATTAATCTCACAGAATTCTTGAGAAAATAACCTAATAAAGGGAATATTATTTTAATTCATGCTTTCACTGGTCAAAGACCAGGGTCATTTGTACCCTTTGCTTTTGATCTCATGACTGATGAGGCAGAGGAGAGTGGTGTAGAGTATGTAGTGGATCATGGTATAGAGTATGTCCTTATGGGAAACAGGAGGTAGAGAAGGACCAGGAACAATGTACACATGTTAAAGATACACTGTCTTTAGCCTGCCTTCTCTAATTAGGTCTCATATTACTTCTCAGTGGATCTTAACATTTATTTTACATTTACTCCTTGTTCCTGCAATATACTCTCTGTGTCCTCAGTCCTGCCATACCCTTTCTTCTTATCAACAAGTATGTTTCTCCTACATTTGTGTCTGTATTTTTATGACCCACTGCATTTAGTTAGGATTTCCTGCATAATACTGGGAGGAGAGATTATGTACCAAGCAAGGGAAATTTACTCATGGCTACATCACTAAGGAATATGACTGCTCATACCAACCATTAACTGGATAGCTCTTCAAGGAGGAGTACATAGACTCCATCTTGTAATAGTACATTCAGCTAGAATTTATCAATGAACTCACACCTTAAAGAGGTTAATGCTTTTGTGATCTAATCATCTCTTGGTAGCTCTACCATATGGACCAGGCATAAAAAGTATAAGCTTTCTGGGAAGATGTTTCATATCATAACCATAGCACATTTATATGTAAACATATATATGCATGTACACACAAATAATGCATTTATATTATCTTCTACTTCTTAAAAAGTAATTTGTTTTATACAAATTGTAAAAGTTTATACAAATACAGATCATCTGAAAAGAAGAAGTGAAACTACCTCTATTTGCAGATGATATGATTTTTTTTTAGATGATATGATTTTATACATAAGTGACTCACAAAATTCTACCAGGGAACTTCTACAGCTGATAAACACCTTTAACAATGTAGCAGGATACAAGATTAACTCAAAGAAATCAGTAGCCCTCCTATACACTAAAGATAAAAGGGCTGGAAAAGATATAAGGAAAATGTCACCCTTTATAATAGTTGCAAATAACATTAAATACCTTGGTGGGGAGATAGATCATAAGAGTGGGTATGAAACTGAGAGGACTGATAACTGAGTTTGATGGGGTGCATGATGTAAAATCACCAAATAATATATATATATATCAAATACAGATCATCCATAGAAAGAGCTGATATAAACTTTGTTGGATGAATTACTATAATCATATTTTCAAGAAAAAAAATTGGTTAAGATTGTATCAAGTAAACACTCAGTAGATTGGAACAAATTGCAGAAATGCCAGAGTCCATTCTTTCTCTAGTTGTTCATAACTATCAAAAATAGAAATCTTTTCATGCTTATCCTAATAGACACATTATCCTAAAACTAATAAGGTAATTGAAGAACATCTCAATGGGAGGGCATAAAAGCTTAAATAAAATGTCCTCAGAATGCTGCTAGCTAAGACCTCCTGAAGACACTTGCGCATCATTATGACAATTCCATAGTATTTTAAATATAATTAGCTCCCATATGTGGACTCTAGTGTTTTCCATGAATAACATTACTACAAATGATGACATCCAGAGAGAAAGAGTCATTGGTCCCTTTGTCTAACTGTCTCCAAATGCCTAATCTCTGAACCCAGTAAGACAGTTACGGAGGTTCTGGCCACATAAGCTGGGGCTTTGTGTTGATGAGCATGTGGGATTTTAATTTTCAAAAGGAAATGAGAGCAAAACAAGGGATTTTCCGCTAATACAATCTGACTCCAGAACTTTTCTCCAAACATACAAAATCCAAACAAATCTATGATTGACACAGTGACTAGTTTAAAAAAAAAATAGAATTTAATGGCAATGAGCAAAAAAAGGACAGTGAAGGAGCCTCATGCAAAATGGACTTAATTTTTCATAGGAGGCAGAAAACTCAATAAATATTCAATATTGAAGAAAAGACACAGACTTGGTGTTATTTAATATAGTATCCTGTGACATTCTGATAGGAGACATTCAGGTAACCTAGTGATGGGAAAAATAAAATCTGTTGAGATAAAAGTAAACAGATAAATGCCATCTTCATAAAACTGTCAAGCTGCTCTTTGGAAATTAATGGTCATTGTCGTTTGAATGAAAAATGTTCCCCATGGGCTCATGTATTTGAAGACTTGGTCCCCAGTTGATGAGAAGGTTATCAAACCTTTGGAAAGTAGAACCCATCTGGAGGCAGTATATCACCAAGGACAGCACCGAGTCTTTACAGTCTACATGTAAACCCTCCCTGTTCCTTCTCTCTGCTGCTTTAGTGAGAATGAAATGTGGTCAGCTAGATTTCTACTCTTGCCACCACATCTTCCAAGCCACAATGGAGTGTATCTCTCTGAGACCATAAGCCAAATTGAACCCTTCCTTCCCTGTGTTGGTTTTTGGTCAGGGTATTACTAATACAGAAAGCTATGGCTTTCTCATAAAGAATAGATGTGAGCAATGTGACCTAGCTCCAGGAATATTCTAGCAATTGGAAAATTGTATTTTCTTCTGCAAATCAGTTCTGTGATTCTGACTGCTGACTACTCTTGTGGAGGACAGATAGATGATGGGAGGAGTTTCCTTCAAGATTGACATTGCAGGACCAGTGATGCCCTGCTTTCTTCCTCACTATGGGACAGATCCAATATATCTTTCTTAGTACAATCATAGGTGCACAGCAGTGCCCATTAATGTTTTTCAGTTAATTAAATACAGATTAATAGTGGTAATGATGAAAACGGGATATGGTGACACATACTTTTAATTCCAGAGCTCAGGAGGCAGAGACAGGTTGGTCTTTTTTTTTATTGGTTTTTGAAAATCAATATCAAACTTTATATAAAAAAGCAAAACACTCAGGATAGCTAAAAAAACCATACAATAATAAAATATCTCTTTTCTCTAAAATACATGAAACATTAAAGATAAAATCTAAAGTTCCTCAAGTCGGGTTAGGCTCAGCTACATATGAAGAAAGCACAGTAGGTCACAGCTAATGCCCACGGATGCACTGTGGCCACACAAATTTCTGCTAAACACCACTTTTACAGTCAAACCAGAAGTGTGTGTGTGTGTATGTGTGTGTGTGTATTTTAAATCACTTTATTCACCCATCATCTTTCGATGAAATAAGAATGTTTCTGCTCAAAATCGACTAATGAGTGAGTATATCCCCTGCTTATCCTTCTGGGTTTGTGAGACTTTACTTATGAGGATATTCTCGAAATCCATCCATTTGCCTGCGAATTTTAGAATATCATTTTTTCTTATTGCTGAGTAGTACTCCATTGTGTAGATGTACCACAGTTTGTTAATCCATTCCTCAGTTGAGGGGCATCTAGGATGTTTCCAGGTTCTTGCTATTATGAATAATGCTGATATGAACATAGTTGAGCTAATGCTTTTGGGTTGTGAATGTGTGTGTTTAGGGTATATGCCCAATAGTGTTATTGTTGGATCCTTTGGGAGATTGATTTGAAGTTTTCTGAGAGATCACCATACTGCATTCTAGAGTGGCTGAACCAGTTTACACTCCCACTAACAATGGAGGAGTGTTCCCTTTGCTCCACATCCTCTCCAGCATAGGCTGTCATCTGTGTTTTTGATCTTAGCCATTCTGACAGGTGGTATCTCAAAGTTGTTTTGATTTGCATTTCTCTGATATTGTGTTGACATAACTGGATGACAGTATGTAGAAAAATGCATATAGATCCAAGCCTATCACCTTGCACAAAACTCAAATCCAAGTGGATCAAAGACCTCAACATAAAACCAACTACACTAAACTTGATAGAAAAGAAAGTGGGAAATACACTCCAATGCATTGGCACAGGTGACCACTTACTAAATATAACACCAGTAGCACAGGTGGGTCTTTATGAGTTTGAGGTCAGCCTGGTCTATATACATAGTGAGTTCCAGGATAGCCAGGACTACATAGAGAAGCATTGTCTCAAAAAATAAAATAAAAATAATGTTCACTGCCCTTACTACAATGTGCTAGGCACTATTCTAAGCATTTTCTATGTTTTTTTCATTCAGGCCTCACAAAAAGCTAGTACAGGGCTTGTGTGATGGTGCATAAGTGCTCAGCTCTGCCACATATTTTGAGTGGCTTATTGAACATCAAGCCTTCCTTCCTCACAGGTAATGATATGCAAGGTTGTTAGGAGTTGCTTATTCTTCAGCACTGAACAGTGAATCCAGGCAGTGGCCTGGTTAGTGTGTGGCATCTGCATACAAGGAGCTCTCAGGGCTTGGCTGAGAAGCCAGCAACAAAGTCACCTAGAAACAATTGTTATTATGAAGACTTTCAGAGGAATTATAAAGCAGGACAATTTCATAGGACACCCCTTTCTTCTGCTCTTAAGAAACAGACAGCTCAAGTGCTGGTAACTTGCACTGTTAGTTGCCAAGTATTATTACTAATATTAAATGAATCTTGCATTTGGAAAATCAATGTGTCCCTTTGGAGTAGCAGTATCTCTGTGTTAGTGGTCGCGCTCAGTGATAAAAATGGGAGAAATGAAAATGATGTGTGGTTTTCTTAAAGCCAAATTTATTACAGTTCTAAATCTTGGGTTTTGTTTTTAAACAAAAGCTGCTTTCTAAAGTGATGCAAGGGTAGTTTTTAATTTAAAAATATTAATAGATGACATATAAAGGTGACAATTGTGCATTCCAGAGAAATGGTTTGCAATTTAACTCATTGTTGATGTCTAAAGGTCTTGGAAGTGCTGATGTATAACCAGATGGGCAGAATTCTAAGGAGGCAACAGAGTTTTGTTCTTTGGTGATAGTAATCTTGCATAAATGACAACTCTGCCTTTATACAAAAGAATGATTTTGTATATTCAGATTATTTTTTCCAGGGGAAAGAAATGCATAAAGTGAATTTACAAACTCAATCATCCTGTAAATAACTTTATTACACAGAGATGATTCTAAAATCAATATCCACTCAATTTGATTATAAGTGACACTATATCCAGGATGGAAGAATGTAAGATTATATTGTCATTTTCTCCCTTAAATCAGTATGCTTTTGAAATTTCAGGAAAGTGCATCAGCTCTTAAAAATCAGCTCCTGAGGAGACTGAAATAATGGCTCAGTAAAGACACTGGCTGCTTTTGCAGAAGATCATGGCTTGTTTCCCAGTATCCGCATGGTACCACACAGCCATCTGTGACTCCAGTTCCAGGACCTATGTAGCTTTGTTCTAGTCTACAAGGACATTAGGAACACACATGGTGTACATGCATATATGTTGAGAAAACACTCATACATCTAAAATAAAAATAAATAAATATTTAAAAACACAACATATGGATACATAACTTTTACATACAGTAAACCCCATATATTTGAAATAGCAAATGGAAGCTTCTGAATCAGATATAAAATATTTTCCCCATTGTGGAAAGCACCCTTGCTCTTTCTTGCGGTCTGTTCCCATCTATTTCCAAACCCTAGGACCTACTGACTTGACTACTATAATCACAGCTGGATCTTTTTTGTCATAGAATTCCATGCAATTAGAATCCCATACCATGTTAAACTCATTGTATTGAGTACAGTGTGTGCTTAAAACCTTACATTGATCTGCAATTGGTTTTTCTTTCTGAGTAGTTGTGTTAGGGTGGGTATATCACATCTTATCTGCTTCCTCTTAATAGATATGAGAATTGCTGAGACTTTCTGGCTATTCCAAGTAAAGCTTCTTCAAATATTTGTGGACTCAAACTTTTATTAGGAATTATTTTTCAGTTCTCCTGAAGAATTCTCTCAGAATAGAATTGAAGCATCATCTTAAGTTTGGGCTTAACTTTCTAAAAGCAAACGTCACCTGGCTATGTGGCACTATGCTGTGTTCACAAAATGTACAAAGGATTCATTTATATGACATCTTCAGCAACCTCTGATCCTAGCTTGGTAGCTGAACTTTTCATTACATCAGGTGTAAAGTGGCATCTCGATGTGGCTTTGTTTCCATTTCTCTTAGTAAATTGCATATGGTCAATTCACATGTCATATTTCTGAAGGTATCTTTTGTGCAGAGCTATTGGGTTATTTGCCTTCCTAAGGTTGGAATGTTATTTATGTAATCTCTCTATAAGCACTTTTCGGCAGGAAAATTTCAAATTACTTTTTTAAAGTTAGCACACAAAGAGATGGTTTCACTATGGCAAATTCATGCATATGTTATTACACTTTATTCTTCTCATCTCTTTTCTCCATTGCCCTCTCCAATCCCCTGCCCCTCACCTGCTGCACTTCCTCTCCTCAAATAGTCTTCCCTCTGCTTTCCTGTCTTATGAATTGCATTCTAAGTACTCTTTAAAAACTACTTCCTTCTTGGTGTGACTTGGCCTTTTCACTGCCCTGATGAATGCTTACAAGAACAGGAGGTTTAACTTTGATAAATTTGTCAATTTCACTTCACGCTGTGCTTTGGAGGACTTGCTAGTGAATCTGCATCTACCGCTAAGGATATAAAGATTTTTCTTTTGCGTTATTCTTTTAAAAATTTTATAGATTTAGATTTTACTTTTAGGTAGTATGGCAGGGGTTGAAGTTTACTTACAGTTTTTCTAGTATCAGTTATTGATAAGATCAGTCTTTCTTACTGGTTAAGATATAATTTGCATTTATGTGTTAGTGGATGTGTGCATACATACAGAGGTCATATAGGATGATCCCCACATGCCTTCTCACTTTCCACTTTTAGTTTCTGAGACAGTGTGGTGATCTGAATGCATATGCCCCCACAAGCTTAGAGATTTGGATGCTCGGTCCCTAGATGCTGGGACTGCAGGTTTAGGAGGTGTGGCCTTGTTGAAGGAAGTATGTCCCCTGAAGCTTGAAAGCCTCTTTCTTTTCCCAGCCCCCTATCTCTGCTTCCTCATTATGGTTTAAGATATGAGCTCTCAGCCTGCTCTTCCAGCCTCCATACCCAATCGGCTTCCCTGCAGTGATGATGATGGACTGTTACCTACTTCGAATCTGAAGTCTAAATAAAACCTCCCTTCTGTAAGCTTGCCTTGGCCATGGTGTTTTATCACAATAATAGAAAATTACTTTACACAGATAGGCTCTTTTTCTGAGTCTAGTGCTCAGTGATTGGTCCAGACTTGCTGGTCAGTTAGTTCAGGGATCTTCCAGTCTCTTTCTTCTCCCAGAGCTAGGATTACAGGTATGTACCACCCTGACTGGTTTATGGGTGGGTATTAGGAGCTAAGCTTAGGTCCCCAATCTTCATAAGCAAGTAATTTACTAATGAGCCATCTCTTGAGCTCTCTTTCTGGTATCATTTTTGAAATTTACTTTGTCACATATGTGTGGGTATACTTCTAGAACTTCTGTTCTGTCAGGAAGCTGTGCTTATGCCAGTGTTTCATAGTTCTTAGTAAGTCTCAAAATCAAGGGAGCAAGTCCTCAAAAATTCTTCTAAATTGTTTTCACTACTCCACCTTCTTTAAATTTTCACAGACATTTTAAAATTAATATCTTTATTTCTCTAAAAAATATTCCTGGGCCTTTGATACTCTAGTAGAGATATGCATCATCTTAGAAAAAATAGACATTTTAATGTTGAGAATTTTAATGTACAAATGTACTCATTATTTATTCAGACTTTCAATTTTTCAACAATATTTTATAGTTCTCTGAATAGTCATGTATATATTATATTAATTTTTAATATATTGACCTTATTTTCTGTTTCCTAAATTTAATTATTAGTTCTAGCAAGATTTCACTCTCAATTATTTGCATTCTTGATATTTCTTAAATATTTCTTTTTTCTCTTAAATATTTCTAGATAAGGTATCATCAATAAAATAATAGTTTTACTTCTTTCTTTATAATCCTTGTGCCTTTAAGTATTTTACTCATTTTGTTATTTACTCTTAATTTCCTGCACATATTTGGGAGAAGGGAAAAAGTATCTGTCTTTATGTGCTCTTAGTTATAGATGAGAAATATCTAATATTTTAAGCTATAGGTTTATTTTTTATTTTTTTAAAATTTTTTTTTTGATTTATTTATTTATTTATGCATACAGTTTTACAGAAGAGGGTGCCAGACCTCATCATAGATGGTTGTGAGGCACCATGTGGTTTTGCTGGGAATTGAACTCAAGACCTCTGGAAGAACAGTCAGTGCTCTTAACCTCTGAGCCATCTCTCCAGCCCCCAAGCTATAGGTTTATTATAGATACGATTCATCATAAAGATTTTGTTCTATATTTAAGACATTTTATCATGAATAAGTGCTAAATTTTGTCACTTTTATGCTACATCTATTGCAATAAAAGTATATTTTATTTTTTGAGGAACATTGTGACATCTTCATTCAACAATCAAATCAAACAAAGAAGAGAAAAAAGAAAAAGGAAAAACAGGTTTTAAGAAATTTAATCTATAGTAGAGTTTTAGTATTGACCCCTCAACCTTACTTCATGAACCTCAGAAATCTGAGATTATTTTTCAAATCTCACTTCCCTATAGATTATGTCATCTATGTATACATGTCTGGTGTTTTCTATATGCAAGATTGATTTCACATTTTGTCAACAAATTTTACATCCACATTGGTTATATGATTGCAAGTTTTTATTATAGCCTGTTTGTACCTTTTTCTGAGATTTAAAGGATTCTCCTCTTTTCACACTAATCCCTTTTCTTCTACTTTATGAGTGACAGAAATGTTTAGTACTACCAACTGCTTGAATTTACTGAGAAATCTTTTTGGGTTTAGGCTTTTCTTTGTGAAAAGTTCTGTGTGTAAATTTAATTCACTAAGAAATACCTAGTTACTTAATTTGTCTATCTTTCCTGAGTCAGTTTTAGCTTAAGAATTTTGAGACAATTGGCACATTTCATACATATTACTAAATGTCTTGGAATAAGGATGCACATTTTCATATGCTAGTAAGTATACTGGCATAAACATATTTTATAACATCATATAATGATAGCATGTTTACTTAATCAAATATTTATATTTAAATTATTACAAATTTAATGATAAACCACTTTCTTGACATTGTCTTTTTTTTTCTTGTTCAGTGTAGGTAGGCATCTATCCAAGGACCAAGTATCTTTTTAATATTTTTATGGTGTGTACATTTTCAGCTCTTCAATGTATGATTTCTATTCTACTCTGGTATTAGTATGTTCTTCCTTTCCTAAATTCTTTGATGAAAATTTAATTCCTTTAAATAATTTTTCTTTTTTTTTGTTAATGTGACTATTTAATGCTATAGCTGCCCCTTGGTTCTTCCTCAGCTCCACAAAAATAACATTTGATGAAATTGTTTTATTGCCATCAAATTCCAAAGAGTTTCCAGTTTATCTTGTGATTTCTTTTTCATTTTCATAGTTAATGTATGTAAATGTTAAACTTCTAATTATTGCAAACTACTTGATGTCATTCAAAGGCTAAATAAACTCTTTGAAATATTTGTTTATAATTTTTTCCTTTAATTTTTATGTAGTGTAAAAAGATTTGTTTACTTTGTCTGCATGTATGGATGTATATATACTTTGTGTATACCTAGTTTCTGTAAAAACTAGAAGAGAACATCAGATCTTAGGAACTGGAGTTATAGACACTTATAAGCCACTATGTGGGTCCAGGGAAACCAGAGAGAAAGAGCAACAAGTGTTCTTACCTGGTAAACAATCTCTCCAGCTCCACAAGTGCATTTTTTTAATGGTTTCCAATTTAATTTCACTATAATCAGAGAATACATAAAGTATAGAATTTCAGAGTTTTGACCTTCAGTTATCTATGGCCTCAGATATAGTACATTGTGTACTGGGATTATGTTGTTACATTGTAAATAATTGTCTGGCCTACTGGTTTAATAAACATACTGATTGGCTGAAGGTAGACAGGAAGTATGGGCGGGGCTAGGAGACTTAGAAAACTCTGAAAATAGGAAGAGCAGAGCAGAGAGATGCCAAAGAGACACCAGCAGAGACACCAGCAGAAGCAGAGGAAAGAAGTTGGAATGCTGCTCTAAGAAAAGGTACTAAGTCTTGTGTCTAAACAAGGTAAGAATCATGGGCTAGTTTAAAAGTAAAGAGTTAGCAAGTTAATTGCCTGGGCCTTAGGTCAATCAGCATAAAATTAATATAAGCATCTGTGTTTCTGTGGAGCTGCAGGTCTTCAGGTCTGGACCACAGGTTGGACAGGCCAGAAACTTCATATTACAACATTGGGTTGTATAATTCTATCAAACTTATGAAGTGCATGTATTCTAGAACTATTGAGCATGATGCTTGACCTGGCATATGGTAAATGCTAAAGTTTTAAGCCAGCGTGTTAAGTAATGATATTTAACAAGTAGCAGAATGGATATGAATAGGGTTGCGTAGGAGGCTAGACTGGAACTCAGAGACTTGGGGGAAGCACTGACCTAGGCAGACTGAGGATGAGTGAGTGTGACCAAAGAAACCAAGATGTGCCAGGCAAGGAGGCCGATCTGGCTGAAGCAGAGGTTTGTACAGGGAAGCAATAGGCCTTTTGCAAGTGCAGAAGTGAGGAGCAAAAGAAAAAGCTAGAGAATAAAAATTCAGAGAAGCCTTATTATATCCATATCTATCATAAGTCTATATCTTCTCAACACAACAGAAGGAAGAACATCTATAAAGGAAGAACTACAACCCACAATTCCCTTCTCTAGGGTTCTTTCTTCATCCACCCCACCTCATTCTACTCTTCAAGTTTCTGCGGCTACTCCAGGTTATACATTCACACCTAAAGATATGGAGCTTAAAGCCGTAAATAATGGAGAACTTGTCTTTGTCTTCCCGGGACTGACGCCAATATGGGAATAAATCTCAGAAGGGTCCATGCCTGAATGAAGAAGCTCAGGTAATTCATGAGGGCTGAGAGAGGGAGAACCCGTCATTCTGAGAAGAGCTGCTAAGCTGTTATCCAACACCTAGTGGGCAGCTCTAAAATCATTACATGTGAGGACAGCAGTAGGTGTGGGAAGGGGAAGCGGGAGCAGAGCATGATAACAGATGACTGAAGATGATCAATGTGTGACATACATGTAGGAAAAAATGTCGTAACAATCCCACAGTTTGTACAGTTAATAAATGCTAATACCAATGAAGAAAAAGCCGACAAGGAACTTGGGAGGAAGCATTTGGAATATCCAGTTAACAGTCCACCAAGAAGGAGTAAAGAATGGGAGAGAGGCCATGATCTGATGGAAAATTGTCAAGAAGAATTTGGAAGCAAGATAGTCATCCATGGCTTTCTTTGGAAACCCATTCTAACCTGGGAACCCAAAGGACAGCAGAAGTGATGAGTTTCAGTTAAGACTGATCAAGAAGTTAGTTAAGCTTTAACTTTTGGGCTGTCAACAATTGTAGCCATAGAGTCTATATGAGAGCCTCAGGATGCACTATGTAATGCAAATGAGTCCTCGAGAGGGTTTTCTACTGCATGTAGTATCTAAAGGCTAGGCAGAAATAAAACTGGGTTTATCCAGATGAAGAGGAAGCTTTGAGTGAGTAGAGTAGATATACCACCTGCAAACCCTCAATGACATCCAGCATACCTGCAGCTCCCAGGACAAATGGGGGAAATCAAATCCTGCAACCACCATGATCAGGACAACCATACAAATGAAAATTCCTGAACAAGATCAGGCTGTTGTTTATGATGAAAAAATGCACCACTCAGAGGTATTCACACAAAGGCTGGTTGGCCATCCACCCAGACAGTGGGAAAATGAGGCTCGAATCATCCTCGTGGATTGCTTGAGGGACATTCATCACTATTTTAATGATCAGAGACTCCCTGATTAATGCTACTGGGCTTTTTCCTGCCTTCTAGATGGAATGTGCTTAGCCAGGTGCCATATCCTGTACTGGCATGTGCCTCAAGGTAATCTGCCTTTTGCCTTGAACTAAATGTCAGTGATGGGATGCCTGATTTTGAGAGAAAAATTATCTCAATACTTTCATTTATCTAACTATCCAAATGGCAGCCACTAAAAAGTATTGGAGATAATGTCAATATTTTGATGTCTGTTTTCATAATTTCTGGATTTATTTCTTATCAAAATTTTTTTTTTCATTGGATCAACAAACTTTGGGTGGTAATGAATGTCTTCTCCAAGTTGAGAAGTCTATTATAACTTCCAAATCAAGAAGCCTAAATACAATATCTTTGGTTTAAGAATACTGAGAATTTGGGCTGGAGAGATGGCTCAGAGGCTAAGAGCTTTGAATGTTCTTCCAGAGGTCCTGAGTTCAATTTCCAGCAACCACATGGTGGCTCACAACCATCTGTGATGACATCTGGTGCCCTCTTCTGTATACGGAATACATAATAAATAAATCTTCAAAAAAAAAAAAAAAGAATGCTGAGAATTTATTTTAAAGTAGAGAAGCAGAGAGTAAGCTTTCTGTTTAAAAAAATTTCAGACTGAAAATAAATGCTATTATTGAAACATTATAAGAGATAACACATGTCCTAATGACTAAGTACTTTACTGTGCAGATGTGCAGAAATGCGTGACACAGACCAGCACAAAAGACAGAAGTATGGAAATGAAGACTACAAGATCCAGGTGGAAGGACAGTAAAGGTGAGAAATACACAGAGAGTATAGTCAAATAGGTCCACATTTTATGTGGTTATACTGGATGGATATACACTGGCTGTATTGGAGACTACACTAGCATTCTCATTGGTGCATCATATGAGTTATTATTATTCCACTTCTCTTGACACTTGCTAACAATGTACCCATTGGCTCCTTTGGGGGACCACTCATGATGGAAGAAGACAATTGCAGAGGTTAAAGGAGTGGAACGACTCAGAAAAATCGGCACTCAGTAGGACAATGCTAGCAAATGAATAGAGTCAAGTTCAAAAGCATTGGAAAAGATAAAGTGGTTCTCCTTACTCCACAGTATAAGCAGAACTGTCAAATTTTAGAGATATGAATATCACTAGCCTATCTTCAAAATATTTTATTGATTTTTTGGGAATTTCATAAACTGTAGCTTGATCATATTCATCTCCAACTCCCTCTGCTAACTTCTTCCAGATCTGTTCCCACCTCCATACCATTCCAAACATCTTAAGAAAAATAACTCATCAGCTCGGATTTGTGCTGTTCATATTCATATACTCCTGGGTTTGGGAACATCCATTGTAGTGTGGTTGTCTACCAGGAACCACACCCTTAAAAAACTGACTCTGCCTACTCTGGAAACCACCCACAGTCCATAGCAGCTTTATTAAGGGAGAGGGCTCAGGATTCCTTTTTCTCTTTTATGATGCAATGTTGAGTAGTTTCCTCTTATGTGGGTCTTAGGCAGACAACCACAGATGTTGTGAGTTCATCAGTACAGGTGGTCCTGTAATGTTCAGAAAACAATGGTTCATCCTGATTGTTTCCAACCAATGACTCTTCAGATCTTTCTGCCTTACTCTCAACAATGTTCACTGGACCTTAGAGAGGGGAGTGTTCTATAGATAACCCATTTGTGGCTGGGAGCTCCACTGGTGTTCATTCTCTGCATTCTGAACAGTTGTGAGCTTCTGTATTAACCATCACCCTCAATAAAATAATTTTAAACATGGGAAAAGGTAATGGTAGAAGCCCTTCTACAAAAAAATATAGAGGAATAATTCATTTATCATGTGGGAGACTATTTATAAATAGGAAAAAATCAATAAGGAACACCTGCAAGGGTTATTCAAAAGATCTCAATTCCTGCAGACACATAAAGCCCATGCTCTGTTATTGCATGAAATAGACCAAGAGATACCTTCATACATATATTCAAGGAAGCTTTTAAAAATATTTTATATTCTGAGAAATGGCTCATGAAAATAAGTCTTTAAAGTTGGCAGGGGAAAGAGTCCTCACAGATACTAGATTTGAATCCAGAGAAGTTGAGGTGACTTAGCAGCTACCACAGGAAAACTTGGCACAGCCAGGGGCTGAAATCTCCTCCAACCTGAAAAGATTCTTAACTGTGCATGAAAGAGAATCTGAAAGCTGTCTGTGAGTTTACACCTAGTCCCAACAGAGCCTCTTCATCAGCATTCCAAACCAACCCCCAGGACGTTAGGGAAAGAATCTTGCAAGCAGAGAAAAATAGGTGGATTTCTTTCCTTCAAACCTAATCTGATGATTCTAATCTATATATCCTAATGTCTCTCCAGTGTTCTGACCATCTCACTCCTGTTTAAAAATGCTACTGTAGGGAATTAAAGCAAGCAACTTCTCATCTGATTAAACACATGGGCCACAAAATAGCAGGAGCCATCTGAGCACAGTGGAATTATCAGAAATCCTAATAGAAAATTTATAAAAGCTTTGAGGCACTGGTGGGTTAGAACATATCTTTTCCTAGATTTTATAACAACTGAGCTGAAAATCTAGTTATAATTTAATGTCCTTGAAACAATGGCATATAAAACTATAAATATAGTGGAATTGCTCATAAAAGTATAAATACAAAAGTATTTTAAGGTTATGTGTGAATTTCAAACAGAAAGTTAAAATCGAGGTGGGCATGATAGCACACTACTGTAATTCCAGCACTCAGAGACTGAGATAGAATGGATGCAAGTTTAAGGCCAGGTATGTACTCAGCAAATTCCAGAGAAGCTAGGACCCCTTGGTGAGAATTTGTCTTAAAAAAAGAAAGTTTAAATCATTCCATCATATAAAAATTAATATATGTTTAAGATTTTTATTTGATTCATTACTGAGGAAACAGATAAGGTGCAAAATTTAGTTCCAATTCTAAGAACTCAATAGCAGAAACAATTCCAGGTTGGAATGGCTAATATAAATGGGCAAATACAAGACCTAGATCACTTTCCCATAGAGGCTGGCGAGTCAAGCAAACCCCCATGGAACATAATTTACAAACAAATAGATAAAAATGTGTTCTATCAAAGTCCTAACTTATTCTCCAAGAATATATTTCAAGGTCTCAAGGTCTTCCATACAAACCCTAAAACTAACACCTATTTTCATATATATATATATATATATATATATATATATGATAAAGCTCAGCTTAGAAACTGGGCACAGAAGAGTAACCAAGAAACATTACAGTACAATAAAAGTTAGGCGACAGAAACACAACATTCCCACTAAATATTTTCAGGCTACTATTAATCATTAGTAGTTAAAATTATTTAAAGCAGAAGTACATACAAAGTGGGATGTTAGTGTACTATTAGTTATCTACAGCCCAGACTTGCAAAACAGCTTCTTCCATTCAGAATTAAGAAACACAAAATGGCATGACATATTTTTAAGGACACAGATTTTCCCACACATGCATCACCGATTACCCTATTTACCTGTTTCTCACCCGTCCCCCTACCAGAGTTAAGTGCTTCATAAACATCTGCTAAACGGACGAATGACCACTATTTGTTGGCATTAAGTTTGGCCCTTTACACAAATCATCCCATTTAATTGTCCCAAGCATCTCTCTCATGCTATTAATGGGGACTAGCTTGTGTGACATCAAGCAGCTACTTACCATGTCTTAAAGGTTGAGGTGAAGAATACCAAGCGTGATTTGACTCAGGAAATCCACCTATTGCTTCTTCCCTTCTGTTCGTAAGAATGCACACTCATTTTAATTAGCATCATTGGACTAGTGGTCTTGAAATCAAGGGGTATTTATATGCTACATTGATAGAACAAGTTCCCTCAGTGAGCAAGAACCTGTTTATCCTTGTTTTAAGAAAAATAAATGAACAGCATCACTCAGCAGACAGGTAAATAATCTTGTTGATAGCCTCTCAGATTAGCACAGCCCGAACTATTTTGTTTTCCCTTTGGGCACTACTTTTCCAGTGTTCAGGATAATAGAGCTAGATGAATTCAACATGGTTTATATGTGAGGTCTGTTTTCTCAGAAATCAGGATGGCATATAGGAAAATGGTAGCAGTTCACATTTGTTGTATGCTTCCTGTGATGTGGTCACTTTTCTCTGCAGCATCTCCAGGGAGGTACCTGAACTATTCTCATGTATGAAAGTGAAGCCAACTGGAGAGCACTGTGCACATGGTAATGCAGCATCTCTGGGCTTTGACCTGATTTTTGCAGCAGCTTCTACCATTTCCCCAAGTCACTGTACTGGTTGCTTAGGCTACTAAGGTTTTCCATGACATTACATTTAATTGGATTTTGTTGTTTTGTTTTGAGACAGGGTCCCATGTATCCTGGGCTAGCCTGTAACTTACTAGATAGTAATTGAACATTTGATTTTCCTGTTCCTACCTCCGATGTGGTGAGATTATAAGTAGGTACCACCGCAGTTGGTTTATGTGGTACTGGGGACCAAACCCAGGGCTTTGTGCAGGCCTACCTAGGCACTCTACCAATTTAACTATACTTCTAGCATCACTTTTAATTTTTTTTAATGAACTTCTCTTCCTTGGTTGTCATCACAGACACTAAGAGTACTGGGATTCTGATAGCTTCTAATGTCAAGTGGCTAGCTACTGTAGACTGGTAAAAATTCTGGAAGCTAGTTTCTGGTCCCATGAGACTGAGGATGATTTAGGTACTATGCATTCATCCAGAGAGGAGCAGAGGTCTGAGAACAAGGGAGGGGAGTGGTGTTCTGTGGCTTTCAACACGTAAATATCAAAAAGATGTGGACCAGATGTTAGTCTGAAGCCATTCTCTCTGTTCCCTAGGTACCCAAACAATTTCCTGTTTTCTTTGCCTGCCAGAAATAGGTTGATCTTAGAATAAAGTCAGGGGACTTTTCTTTTTATAATTCCAAATAAGAGTTGACATAAATGAGAACATTGTCTTGCAGGTAGAAGTGTTGGCCTACTGGTTTACCAGTAATATTTAATCTGATTTTCACAATATTGTGATATTTTAAGTACTATATTCTGAAGACAAAGAAGTAAGGTTAAATAATTTGCCAATATAAATGAATAATATAAATAATAAATAGTTCTATCTTGAGCTCAGACCC
Source organism: Sigmodon hispidus (assembly GCA_004025045.1). Taxonomy (NCBI): domain Eukaryota; kingdom Metazoa; phylum Chordata; class Mammalia; order Rodentia; family Cricetidae; genus Sigmodon; species Sigmodon hispidus. The sequence continues at coordinate 25,204 of PVIH01016939.1, forward strand.
GTTTGATGGTTCGCTGGCACCACGAGTGCTTTTGTGGCGAACAAAGATGCTATGTAGAGCATTGTGACAGCTCGACAATACCATACCCTCATTTCTTTATTTCAGGCCACTTAGCCAAGCACTTGACTATTTTCTCCACCCTGGAGTCCTTTCTTTCCTCTGATGATAATGTTTCAACCTCCTTATATAAGACTATAAGACTCATCTGTCTCTTGAAGGCATGCCAGAATTCCCACCTTTAATAAGTGATACCAGTGCTCCCAAGTAAGATTATGAAAAGTATTGTCACTATCACTATGCAAGAGTTAAAGGACCATTAGCAGCCCTTATCTGAAGGAGATAACGGCCATCTGGCAAATGGTGCTGATAGACTGATCACACTTGGAGTAGATCAACAGATACTCTGGGAGCTTTTCTTGTATATATACTTTAAGACAAGGGACTAGAATGTGAAATATAGACACTTCAAGTCTATGCACCTTTACTACCTCTAGGATCCTAGGAATTTTGTTCTAATGGGCCATCAGCAGTAGCTACGGGGGGGGGATTATAGAAAATGAACATTTTTGAGTCAGAAATTCCCTCTTTTGTTAAATCAGATTGAGCTATAACTGTACATGATTGTTGTATAGCTACCAGTTTCTTACATGGCAAGAATCTAAAATTATCCAGCTTTAAAAAAAATCTTGAGTAGCTAGAGCCCTGTGATAACTTTCCTTACTGAATAAAGAATGTAAGAACCATAAAGGGAGCTGCTGGTGGTGACACCCTCCACTCAATCTGCCACACCCCCTCCTTGTTTCTCTAGGGTTCAAGGATGTCACTGAATGCTCTCTGAGAACACCCATACAAATTTTATTTAGGATGGCGGTAGATCTGCTACATACAGATAGCAGAGTTGGATGGGAGAACAGAACTTCAAGGGAAGAACACTTTCCTTAATGTATCCCCTTCCAAAGTAATAGAAGTAATCATAATGAGAAAGATTAGCATTTCTCAAAGTAGAACATGGACGTGGAAAAAGATTTGGTGTCCAAAGTGCTTGGTAATCCCAAGGCAAGTGGTTTTTTTCCACTAGGGGCTCAGTTTTCTATTAGAAGAAAGTCTAGACCAGACTCATGATTCTGAAGCATTCCTTCACATAGAGCAAGATTCCCTAGTTCAGTCTTTCATTGCCTAGATGTGAAAGGGGGCATGGAGAAAGGCTATCGATATACAGGTGCAATCTTGGCACAGGTCAAGTCCAGAGATGTCCCTCCTTACTCTACTGGTGGGCATGAAGTTGAGGACAGCACTTCTCACCTATGCTATTCCCTGCAGAGAGAGGTAAGAGAAAAGGCCTTTGTAGCACCATCCTTCAATCCTGCATTTCTGATTCCAAATATTTCTTGATCCCCTCAATGAAAGGCTTTGATACACTTGATGGAAAAGTAGTTTCACTATGTGACTTAAATGTGTTCATCTCAGTGACAGGAAGAAGTACAACTTCATTTCAGAAACTTAGACAACCTCTGGGCGGGGACAAAGCAGAGTCGGCTATATGATTGACAGGACAGGACTGGTTTGGCAGGGAAAGTGACTTTCTACTATTGATTCTTCTACATCATTAGTTGCACATATGTTGCTAATCGGTCAGAAAGGTCAATACACTTGATTTAATGAGGGAAGAAGAAGAAAAGATTCTCCCAGGTAGAAAGTCTTCATCGTCACAAAATCCTCACACTGATACTAAAACCAAGCTGATTAGAAAAAGTTCTTTTCATTAAGACAAATGCATTTGTGTTTAGTCTAGGATCCAGCCCCCTGCCAACACACACACACACACACACACACACACACACACACACACACACACACACACACTTGCATTAGATACTCAGAATCTACTTTCCTCTACTAACCACCTGATTTGTTCAGTATCATGGCTCATGTAGTCTGGAGTTTATTGTCTCCTTTAGATTCAGCTTATAGCAGAAACCTTCAGTAGGAAGATGCTGTTTTGCTACATGGGGAGGGAGAGGGGATGCGGAGAGTCTTGGATACGCAGACTTTACCAGTTATGTCATGTTGTTTGAATGACTCACTGTAGATCTGATACTGATTTGGGCAGTGTTTCTTCAACCACTTGCAGACATCCTGCTGGGTCCACAGGGCCACTGGTTTTGACAGCTTCACCGTAGCTGACTGTGGAGAAAGAAGAAGAAGAGTATCTGTTAATGGGGCCCCATGCCTGGAAAGGCACTCATGTTCAACATCCCAGTGCCCTGGATAAAGGTTATAGCTTGAATTCTCTGAAGAGAAATATGTAGCTAGTGTTTTCTCCTAGTCTCTGCAAACTTCCTCAATAATAAAAACACACAGACATACAGACAGACACACACAAGCACACATACATATACAGGCACACATAAAGACACTCAGACAGACAGACAGACACAAACACACATACATATACAGGCACACATAAAGATACTCAGAGACACACAGACAGACAGACATACAGACAGACAGACAGACAGACAGACAGACAGACACATACAGGCTCTCATAGCCACACATATACAGACACATATACAGATACATAAAGACACATACAGGCACACATAAAGACAGAGACACACACAGACACTTATGGACACACATAAACACACATACAGATACATACAAACATATTCAGGCACACATACAGACACAAACACACACACCCATGCACACACATACATACACACACAGGAAAAAGGTGCATAGAAAAAGCAATGAAAATTGTACTCATTCTTGAGTAATCTCTACTGGGAAAACCCTGTAAAAAAGTAGTATTTCCTAAATATTCTAGCAACAAGACCAATGGGGTTTCCATGCAGTTCCTTAAGTTTTAGGGGTAAAATAGCCATTGTCAAGTGCCTTTCTGTTTGCTGGAGGTGTCTATTTCTCCTCCCAGACATCCCTGTTGTCTACCACAGCACTTGCCCCAGCAGGTGAGAATAATTATTTCAGGACTGAATGTTACAGGACTTAGATTCCAGCATACTAAAAAGTGCTAGTGTGCCTGGGAGCTCTGGACCCAGGGTGGTCCCATGAAGCCTGGGAACATTAGTCATGCCACAGCGGGGAAGCAAGGAGCCAATTCTGCCAGCACGAGGGGAATGACAATTAGAAAATGGGAGTCCTTAGGCCTTTTATAACAGCCAACTGGACAAGGCCTTTTCCTGCTCTCTAGATCTCCCAGGAATCTGATCATAAGTAATGAAAAATAAAAATTAAAAAACAGGATGTGAAAGGCTCAGTCTTTGATAAATGGTGGATTGCAAGTACATTTATTAATAAGCCTCAGTTCTGTCTTCTCCCTCAAGGGTCCTAAGAATTTAGGTTAGGCTAGCTGAAAGTTCCTATGTCGATTTTATTTTTATCATTCAGAACCAGTGTTTGCCAAAAGAGCAGGATTGAAATATTAAGAATTCTTTAAAATATCTTCATTGATACAAAGATCTAGGTATTATTTTATTTTACTTCACTTTTATTCTGTTTGATTAAGGCAAAGGGAAGGCTTTACATTGGCAGGAGGGTGAATTATATCTTCACTTTGGAACATTTTGTTTTTATTTTATGGAGAAAGACTTGCTTCCATTTTAGATTATTTAACAGGAAGAAGAAGTCTAGCCTGCAATTATCATTTGTTTACTTACTATTAATCATTATTTATGACAAAGAAATTAAAACACAAAATATATTTTCTAGCTGGCAATATCTAGTTTGCTTTTAAGCAATTTTTAATTGCCCCTCTGCAATGTTCCAATTTTAAGAAAAAAGTATTAAGAGAGAATGGTACAGATAGATAGCAAGATGTTCACCAAAAAACGGGTAGAAGGGGAAGGAATATGCAAATAGTCAGGTAGCACTTTTTATTAATAGGCTTCTAACTGAATGATTCCTTTTGACTATCTCATACAAAGTAATTACAAATAATGCTTTCATTTTTCACTTCATTTATGTTGCAGTTTGGATATCAAAGGCTCCCATGAGCTCCTATATTTGAATATTTGGTACAACTATTTGGGATAGGAGGTACGATCTAGGAGGAGGTATGCTCCTCCTAGACCATGGGCTGGGGCAATTTCTGGTGCTCTCTGTGTTTCTGTCTGCACTGTGGTTATGGATCCAGATGTGAATTCTCAGCTGTTCCTTCTCTCCATGACCATATGCTCTGACTCACTGAAATCATAAGCCAAATTAACTGTTTTCTTTTATAACAACAATGGCAATTGTGTTTTATCACAGCAATAGAAAAGTAACTAAGACAACATGCAATATTTTTTTTGTGCTTACCATATTTATCAGAATATATTTTTGCAAAATGATAGCACATATGTGTACATTTTACATATATGTACATATACTTGATACAACGTGACTGACATTACTTCTGCTATAAGGGGCTAATGTTTTCAGTCACTGAATTTCAACAAGGCATGTGACAATTCTGACCAATGGAATACAGTGAAATTTATGCTACATTATTTCTGAGGCTGAGCCAAAAAAGACACAGCTTCTACCTGGCTCACACTTCAGTATTCATCTTTGGAACTCTACTACCATGCTATGAGGAAGTCCAGACCATATTATGAGATCATATATAGGAACTTCAGTCAATCTTCAACAAAGGTCTCCTGTGGCATCCACCATCAACCGTTAGTAAAATGAACAAAGAAACAGATAAATCCAGCCCCAACCCTCTGAATCTTCTGGCTGGGGATCAGAGATACTATAAGGCAGAAACCTGGGCTTCTCAATGTTCCAAATTAATTCTGGATACATCACTAGGATTTGTGGTAGCTTGATCTGCAGCTCAAGCAATGAGAACAAAAGTAGCTTCTCTATCATTGTGTCTTACAAGACAGATGCCTGTAACAAGCCAAAAGAGAAACTCAAAGAGTTAATGAACTGATATGGTTTTCATTCAACCAGATTCTTAGGCATGACTTACTCATCAGCAGTAGGCTTCAGGTTTGGTCTTGGCTCTTTCCAGTATACCACTGGTATACTGAGCTCATGTGGCTCCTAATCAAAGATGGCTGCCTCTGCCTACCACCCTTCAGCCCCATTAGACATTTTTTTTCTTCTGTTTGAAATCATATGGACTGTTCTCCTACTTCTTATTGGAGAGAGGAGAAATTTGGTCTTGAAGAGTTCAAGTGTGCACGTTTTTTATAGCTGCTGTTGTTTTGATGCTGACTTATCTTTTTCTTTTGTCCATTATGATATTCCTTTCTTTTGCATGAACAAAAAAGTAGAATTTGAGAGCTTTCAGGTAGAAGGGTACTTTGTAGCATGGTTTGTAAGTCAGCACCTCTGAATCTGGCCCTTTCCTACTCTGAAACTTTCCCCTCAGATTAGCTGAGTGAGTTTGGAGCTGACACATCATTACCCTGAAACTCCGGTGAGTTTCTTTCAAGTAAAGCTAATCACATTTTTTGAAGATTCCTATAAACCAGTCAGAGAAGACTGTAAATTAGAACAGAGAAGCAGGAGGATGAAGTTGCTTATACATCAAACTTCCTTATCCTGAAAGGTCATCCTTTAACTTGCTCATTTCCTAAGGAACAGAGGACTGGAGCCCATCAGCTGGGCATCAAAGGATAATTTACCCAAACTTGTCAAGTCAACTCAGAATGCATCCTCACCAGCCTGTCACGAATGCTTTTCTTAGATATTTTCCTTTTATCAAAAGCTGAGTGGTTCTAAAGCTAACATTCACTTTTCCCACAGAATACATTCTACTATAACTAATTCTGAATTTGGTGATATCTGTTCGAGAGAAGTAAACTCAAGCTTCTTGAAATGGTGTGAACTTACAGGGCTATGCCCACATGTAAACATAACAAATGGGATGGGAGAAGACACTGAGTTCCTACCATTAAAATTCACTGTTCATTATCTCCCTAACCAATTGTGATTAAAAATCATGACCCTATTTATCAGCTAATTCTTAATCATGGTTGCATTACTAAATTATTATTAGTTTGCCATACATTAGCTTGTTCAGGGGTAGTGTTAAGGAATCATAATGCCAACAATCTCCCAGCCTGTTCTAGTTTTTTTATATTTATTCTCCCTACACTTCTCTTTAGTAGCACCAAGATGATCCTCAGTAGTATCTCCTTGTAGCAGAGCATCCCTTTAATTCCATCCCAAACTCAATTGAGTTTTGAGAGTGAATATCATAGCCTGATGCCCTTGAAGAGCTTAAACTTTACTTCTATGTATGGACTGGAACAAGCTACATCTATTCCATGTCTGAAATTAGCATATTGCCCTGTCCAGAAGGTAGGAGCAGGAAGTGCGTAGGTGTCACATCCTCATCCTTTGCTGCCCTCCTTCTCTCTGCCTTCCAGCGTTTATGCTCCTCTTTGGATTTATCACTAGATGATCATTTTCTCATTTTTAAAATAGCTGCCAGGTCTTCTTTTTCTCCTCACAGTAGGAGACTAAACCAAAATAATAATAGTCCAAACAACTGAGATAAAACATTTCATATTTGCTAGGAACAATAAACTAATAGAAAAAAAATCCTGCCCAATGGCAAACATTAAAAAAGCATTTACCCCAGTTTCCATTCTGCATGCTCAGTGTTACCACACCATTCCTCAATTTACAGCCCCAGAGACACTCTAGTTGTTTCGCTGCCCTGAAAGAGGCCTGAGGCAGTTTATTATCTTAACCTCTGTGCACTGTGACATGAAGCAGGATTCCAGACATTTCCTTTCTGAACTAGTCCTGGTCTTTATATTGACAAAATGAAAATGCATTTCAGACACTTTTACTTTCTCTTTTGTAGAGAGAGTTTATGCAAGACTCACGGCTCAAGGGAAAGGTTGTTTGCAAAATATTATTATTATTGCAAATGTGTTTTAATTTGTCCATATGCAATAATTTCAGCTATGCTTTACAGTAATTTATAATTTTTGTTTATACAAGAGTAATCATATGCAGAAAAAATGAGCTTTTTAAGGTAAAGATGGAGCTTTTCTAAGTAATAAAATAATTAAAAGCTTTAAAGAAAATTAGCGTTGAAAAAACATATGAAAAATGCCTTTAAAGCTGAATTTTACTTTTAATCTAATTACCCTTGTCTTTTTTTTGCAATACAAAGTCCCTCCTAATTTACTTGTTTTGAGTTATAAGAGGACATTGCAATCACAGGGATCCGATGAGGGTTCTCATGTTTGCAAGTCAATCAGGCACTTTACCATCTGACTTATCTCCCTGGGCAATGAAGTTCACTTCCTATGGATATTGGAACTAAATATATTATGGCCAGTGAAGCTCTGAAGACACATTCTGAAGACAATGAGGAGAAATTTCTGTGCCAGAATATTTCCAGGAAACACCTGAACATATGTTCTCCTGGCTGAGGGGCTGCATGCAAGTGTGCTGTCATTTCATATTCTTTCACTTTTACCTATGCTTTTAACATCGAATGATATTATTTTTAACCAGATATTAACCAGAATGATATCATCATTTCTTAACTCTACTAATCCCCTCTGCTAACAGTTCCTGAATAGCAGTGATAGTATTACCAAACAACATGGGTAATACTCCAATTACGTAGTATGGCTTTGCTAGCTTTTTCAAATGCACTCGAGAAAGTTTACTTCCATTGCCCACTGGAATTTGTTCATACCCGCTCCCATGGCAGTATCCCCAGTGTTTCGACTATAAAAATAAAATCAACTGCTGACAAGCTAAAATCCTGATCATTACTGAGTCACACCAGTGACTTATGCTGAACCTACAGAAAGCTAAATTCTTAAGTCTTCTTGAAAGGAACAGAATTCAAACTAGAGCTGTTGTATCTTGTAGGCAGATTTTTCTGAATCCCAATTAAAGTTTTAAGATTTAAGTTCATCATTTCAAACATCTACTAACCATTCTGTTGGTTATTCTCTGATACTTGTACCAATCATAAAAATAAAAGCTCTTTGAGGCTCTCAATAACTTTTAAGAATGTAACAGAATCCTAAGGACTATAAGTCTGAGGATCACTGTCCTATGATACCACTGTGGCAGAGACCTTAACATAAGTAAAAAGTGAGCATAAGGATGGCCTGGGAATGATTTCCTCTCGCTTGTCCACATTGAAAGCTAGCAATGCTCTTTTGCATTCCTGGGTGCTGCAGACTTACACACATGGCGAATCTTCAGGAGTCGAAGTCATCAATTAGTTCCTGTTTAAGATCTAAAATAGCAATCCAATTCAATTTAAGACAACTAAATAATGGTTCAAAGAGCTTGGCTATGATGGCTGTATTAAAACTGTGTGTGCCTATGTACATGTGTGTGAGTATGTGTGTATGTATGCGTGTGTGCATGCATGCATGTGTGTGTGTGTAGGAATGAGTGACTTCACTTAAGGATTCTCTATAAGTAAGTCCCCTAATTGATGAGTATTACACTCTGTACTTTCCTCTCTGTCTCCCCTCATTGCTTTCTCTTCTCTTTATAGATTTAGGGCTCTTTCTAAAAATCCACAGATTTCATAAATACCCATATGAAACTGCCCAGTCATTGTTAATGAGCACTAGTGGTGACGTCATGGCAATACTAAGGTTGGATATCCATCATCCATCTCACTAATTCTCGAGTTGTAACCTCTATCAAAGTAAAACAAATTTCTTTACCACTAGTTGTACTGAATATCATTTTTCGTGCCACATCAGAGCTCTTTGTGAATCTAATGATATTGTTTTCATGCTATGATATAAGCTGATGAACCCCAGCTCAGTTTTTCAAACTATAGACTCTAAAGTGTAACAGATAACTCTGCGGGTCCAGCTATGCACTCAGTCCATAAGCACTGGGCTGAGTTTATCCAAATGTAAGTCCCATTTTTTTCACTCGAAACTGATCCATCTGTCATTCTCAACACTATCAATTTCAACAGTAATGCATCTGATAGACTCTTCTTTGATAGACACCATTCTCTTGCTCAGATTCACTACAGATTCCTCTGTTTCTCTTCTATTCCACATGGAATCTACTAGAGAAACCTGAGAGATCTTTGATCCAGTTTATCAAACTTTATCTCTCTTATCATGATGCTCTCAAAACTCTGTTGGAAGCAGTGTCAGGCTATATATAGCCAACTGCATCTGTGTGTGTCCAGTACAACCAACAGAACTCTGTCTTCTTTACTCTTCATTTTAAACATTTAAAATGGCATACAAGGTTTCACAAATCTCCTTACCAAGTATCACTGATATCACTTTGATTACACCTCCCTAATAATTTCCTTTCTTACTATTGCAGTGTCTTTGTTGTTTACAAGTGCCAGCAATGCCCACTGACTTTGCTTCGAATGCTCTTGTACCTACATGGCTCATTCCTTACCTCCATCAGCCTTTGCTCAAACTTTCCTTTTCAGTAAGGGTTATCACCCCTGTCTCCCTGCTTAGAAATCCAACATCTTTTCTTCTGGTACTTCCAGCTCTCATTACATCACCCTACTGCTTCTTTCTCTGAGGCAGGTGCATGCAGCACACTACATAAGTCACTCATTTGATCTATTGTTTACTATGTGACTCTTGAAGTCTTTCTTATTCTGTGAGAATTTCCAAACTTTAGAACAGTGCCTCACACAAGTCACTCAATAATTATCTGGAGAACAAATGAAAGAATTGTCTGGGATGTCATCATATATCTCAGCTCCTGTATCCTCAAAAAAACTGGTTCATGTCCCAGCTGTGCTCTTGACATTCTCAAGTTGAAGCATCCTTTCCTCCCATTAGGTTTTTCTTGTACTGACTGAGCAGAAGCTGCAGAATTTGCAGAAAAAAATGTAGAAGCTGTCTAGCACCATAATTCTTAGCAGCATAGCTCCCATCTCTGAGTCTTAATCTTTTTTTTTTTCCTTTTTGATTGACTCAGAGAATTATGAGACAAGAGAAGTTTGGCATTTGGAGCCATGAAGGCCTTCAGTGAAGGCCAGCTTCATCAATCATTAGTACCATGGATCTTGAGACTGTCCCTGGACCATTCTGAACATACTTCTCACCTCAATATATTAAAGATATCTCTTACCCTGTGGTTTGTAAAAAGATTAAAAATTGTTTATCAAAGGTACCTTAACATGCACATATTATGTGTCCAGAAAGAATATATTAATGCATCTTTATTTGCATTCATATGCTTTGGCACTGGACTATCAGGTTTGTTTGGCATGGCACAGTGAGCACTGGTGCTCTTTGGAGGTCAGGTAACTTGAGTTGTGGGAGCAATGAAATAGTGTTAGGTATACTGAATGGATTTGGGGAAGAGGAGAGGTGGAAGGAGGTTTATTAAACAAGAGAAAAAAATTTTAAAGCTTGAATCTTAAGAAAAAAAGAAAAAGACTGTTACTGAGCCTTGAGACTGGGGGGAAAGACTTGGTCCTATCTCAACTGGCTATCCAGACTGCATTGAGTTTCCCTGGGAGTCCTTACCCTCTCTGAGGGAGGTGGGATGGAGTGGGGGAATCTGAAGGAGGACTGGGAAGAGGGAAAGGAGGGGAACAATGGGGGGTATGTTATGAAAATGTTTTAAATTTAAAAAGACTGACAGAAAGACAGTGAAGAAGTATGATTTAGACAACATTGGATATAGATAGATATGAGAGAAAGGTGAGAAAATACAGTGAAAAGGAGAAATGATAAAAAATATGAAATTAGGAGAGACTTGGATATATAAGCTCTTATTCAGACATTCTACACAAACATGACCTTCTGGGGTTTATGGGAAGTTGACCACTGGTTTCTGCCTCAGACTCGCTGTCAGCCTTCCTTATTTCCAAAGTGTCCTAATCACATACCAGAGACACAGCTCAGAGCCCCCACCCCTCGTAGGTCACTTGGCTTTTTATAAAGAAAGACACTACTTAGCCACAGATGCTGCTGATCTACCCACATGCCTAGATGCTGCTGATCTACCCACATGTTCAGATGTTGCTGATCTACCCACATGTCCAGATGCTGCTGATCTACCCACATGCCCAGATGCTACAGATCAACTCCCATGCCCAGATGCTGCTGATCTACCTACATGTGCAGATGCTGCTGATCTACCCACATGTGCAGATGTGGGTTTCATAGGGGGCGATTTTAAGCATGGCTGGTAAAAATCTAAAGTCTCCAAAGTGCATGCTATTTGGCCCATAGCTTCTAACAATGAAACCTCATAGAATAAAGAGACAATCAGCAAGACTTAATTGCATGTAGGAGTCTGTATAGCTCTGGTTATCAAGGCCTAATCTTTCTATTAGCTCAACTGATAGTCTATCAAGAGATATAGAGGAAGAGGATCACACTGTGCTCTGAGTCTGGCTTGTTTTAGTATAGCAGGAAAACCCACCACTTAATCACAAGGATGAACACAGCCTATAAGAGAAGGGTGTACAACACACAAAGGCGTACACACACTACATGCATATCTTATTAGCAATTCCTTGCGTGGATTATGGGTTCAGAAAAGCACAACAAAAGCAAATATAAAAATATGAACTATTATGATGCTATTGATTGTTATCAATGCATATTTCTGAAATAATATCTTTGGAATGACAGTGAAGTGAATTGGTAACAGTGCTGTCTTTGTCGCAAATGGATCAGGTACAATAAGACTAGAGGTCTTTAGTATCAAGTTTGCATCTGTTTCCCTGCTTCTAGAACCTGGTGGACATGTTGGAGTCATGTGGCTTACCTTGACAAAAGTGTAAAATATAAAGTTGGTTCATGTCTGACATGGGTTCTCGAGTGAGCTTGCATCTTTTCTACATTCCTTGCTCATTTGAAAGCTTTTTGAGAACATGCATAGTCAAACCTGACTAAATAGGGCTTGGAAATGTGTCAGAAGGGTATTTATCAAGTCATTCCAAACAGTATTAGAAACAGTATAGGGACCCAGAATATGGAAAAATGTGTTGACTCTAGAAGAGTCATCTTGAATCTTTCCAACAATTTATAAAGCAACTACCATATAGAGGAACAGGCTTAGAGTAATCAAGCAGCACATATGAAGTCATTGCTAATGAGCTTTCATATTTGGTATACAAGCAATAAAGATACACAGCACGGACACTTAGCATTACCCTAGTTAGACAGACATAACGGAAGAATAAATGTCAGGAATGTGGACTATGTTATTGAGACTTGTGATTCTACATGGTCTTCTTGATCACGGAATTAAGATAAATACTAATTTCTCTTTCTTGGCCTCAATGAGGTAAGAAGTCTTGCCCTTCTGCTATTATTCAGTCCTGTTAAAGATCTGGATGGTAACATAAATACCAACATCTTCATGGGTTTTCTTCTTGATGTCTTTAATTTGCTGGGATTCAGGAGTTATCTACTGATATCTCAGTGAGAATAATTAGAAAATTCATAGTTTCTTCATTTATCCTTTACCAATTTTGGCCCTATTGATTGTTTGTATAACCTTAAATAATATACTTATATCTATGTGAATGTTAAATACAGACTTCTTTAAATTTTCTCCTCTACTTGTCTTGCTCTTCCCAAGTCCGACATTTTGTCATCTACAGTACTGCTATTGTGTTGTCAACATTTTTTATACAATCCGACAGTCTCTCCATTCTTCTAGGTTATGACAGCAAATTGACCTGAAGTTAAAAAATCAATAAGTGTCATTTACTTTATTACGATTGTGTAAATTCTGTTCAAATGCTGAGACAATTTTCTTAGTTAGCATTTTTTTCTAGTACCATATCCTTAGCAGTGCAATGTCATATCTTTTGAGAATCCTAAAGAAGTTTCCCAACAGGAAAACAAAATACATGTCTGACATTCCAGCTATTGTTGAAATTCATGCCACAATTTAGTTTACTTTATATTTGGAACATAAATTTTTATGGAAGTTTGGGTCTTTGCACTATTCTAATTTCCTCTGTCCTGCCTTGTTCTTTTTTCATTGCTGTCCACACACATCTGTTGTCCTCCCAACTCTGTCTTCTCAAGTTCTGGGATTATAGGTTAGCCCCATCACAGGAAGCTTTTCCCTCTAAAAAAACATTTCATTTCTAAAGATTGTAATTAAGGACTTCATTTATCAATTCTTTTTTCCCCTTTCTCAAATATCTACTGAATGAATTCCTGGCTGCAGTTTAGCTTAGTACTGATGGATGGATAATAGGTGGATGTTGCACGAATCTTAATTAGTATTATAATAAAAACCTAGAGCCAGATATTGGGGCAAATGCTAAAAGATCAAGGAGACAGAGGAATAAGCCACAGCCACTTCTTACCTCACCAACTCCTCAGCGAAAGGGAAGCAAAGGGACAAAATCTGTCTCTTTCTGCCTTATATTCCTTTCTCTGCCCAGCCATATCACTTCCTGTGTCAACCCTTCTATTGCTGAAATTTAAAGTATGTGTTCCTAAGTACTGAAATTAAAAGTGTGTGATATTTTAGTGGTGGGATTAAAGGTATGGGCTACCACTGTCTGGCTCTGTTTGGTCTTGAACTCACAGTGATCCAGATGGATCGCTGCTTCTGCCTTCCAAGTCCTAAGATTAAAGACATGTGCCACCACTGCCTGATGTCTATGGCTAATTTTGTAGCTGGCTCTGTCCACTGATCTTCAGGCAATTTTTATTTGATACACAATATATTACCACAGGTAGATGCATGAATGGATAGATGGGTGGGTGAGTGGATACATGGAGAGATGCATGGATGGATAGATGAGTAAGTAGGTGGGTAGGTAGAAGGATGGATAGACAAATGGATGGATGAGTGGATGGATGGATGGACAGGTGAGTGGGTGGATGGATAGATGGATGGTTTCCTGAATGTGTCTGTTTCCCTTTTGAAGTTTGCATCTTCTGCTTGCCAGAACACAAAGAGAAGACACTTCCTAAGAAGTATGTACATGTCATAAAAGGGTGTTATTCTACCTTGACACTTTGGTTAATATGACTAGACATGGAGTTCTAAGTAGAAAAACAAATCCCACAGAATTCTGACTGACAGCATTACTCTATGTCTTTCTACCACCAAGTAGTCCTGTGAGAAGGCTTCACTGTTTCACAGAATATAACATTTTCCTTCTTTCTTTCTTTCTCTCTTTCTTACTTTCTTTCCTTCCTTCCTTCCCTTCTTCTTCCCCCCACGCTCTCTCTCATTTGTTTGTTTGTTTGTTTCTTTGTTTGAGACAGAGCTTCTCTTTCCTGGAACTTGCTCTGTAGATCAGCCTGGCCTTGAACTAAGAAATTCTCCTGCCTCTGCCTTCCAAGTGCTGTGATTAAAGGCATGTGCCACTACCGGTTTATCTTTAAACATTTTTTATTTTTTTATTGAGGAAAAGTTTTCATACAATATATTTTTACCATGCTTTTCCTTCCCCCAGGTCATCCCAGATCTCTTCCACCTTTCTACCTACCAAGCTTATTATCCACCACTTCCAACTTGTATCCTTCTCCTACATTGTCTGTAATGGACATTTTACTTTCAGTTTCTGTGAGTTTGACTATTGAAGGTAACTCATATAATATGACTAGAGAATATTTTGTGGCTGTCTTTTTTTTTAAAGCAATTTTAATGTCTCCAAGTTTCATTTATGTTGTATCATGTATCATAATGCCTTTCCTTTATTTTTGAGATTTTATTAATTTTTATTTTATTGTATGGATATTTTGCCTGCATGTATGTGTGGGTATTATGAACATGAAATGCCCAAGAATGCCAGAAAAAAGCACTACATACTTTAGAGCTGGAGTTACAGACAGTAACTGTGTGAGTGATGGGAAAGCATGTCTTCTGGAAGACTAATCAGGGCTCTTAACTGCTGAGCCATCTCTGCAGCTCCTAAACTTCTTGTTAGATGCCTAAAATTTTCCTTATATCCTGCATTTTATTTATGCATCCCTCTATCTATGGTCACATTCTCAAGTTTACTTTTCTTATGCTAAATAAAAGATTGATTCTAGATAGGAAGAACCACAACTAGGTAATCAGAAGGGTCTTGTTACTTTGGCTGGGAATGTTTATGTTTTGAGCTAAGCTGGAGTTTAGTGTATGGATCAAGGAGATAGTTTCCAAGTAGATGCTACACACCTGTTCATATACTAGTAGGTGGGTTAATTGGATTTTTTTTTGTGATAGGGATGGAATTTGGGTAATTTTTACTCTTTTGCCTTATGAACAATACTGCCATCAACATGGGTGTACAATATGAGATTCTGCATTCAAATCATTTAGGCACATGACACAAATATTGAACATTTAGATTTAACAAAACTTGTATTTCTCCTATTATAGACAGTTTCTTCCTACAGTAGGGGTCAGCAACTATGTCCCCTGGACTAAATACAATCCCTTTCTTGTTGAAAGCTAATAAACTGTCTTTATATTTTTAAGTGGTTGAAAATAAAGAGGTCAGAAATTTTATAGAATGCAAAAATTATGAGCAAGTCAAATTTAATTTTTCTAAGCATTGCATGGAGATGAACCAGGGCCATGCACATCTGTCTGCATGCTACAAAAATCTAGGTGAATAATTGCAAAGCATCAGGACTTTATACATGTACACATGTGAGTGTATAGGGGTTTTTGGAAATGCACTTGTGTGTGTAAATGTGTAAGTGTGTGTGTAAATGTGTGCATGCAGGTGTGTATTTAGGACATATGTGTGCAAGTGCATGTGTGTAGGTGTAGGTGTGTATAGGTGTGTGTGCGCATAGGTACGAAGACAACCCAACCATTGAGGTCCTTCCTCAGTAAGTTGTATACCTTCCTGCCTTCTAATGAGAGACTAAACATTCTAGAACTTGCTAAGTAGCAAGCAGGCTAGGCTGGCAGGCTTGAAAGCCCTAGAGATGTGCCTGTTTTGCCTCCCCAACCCTTTGATTATGGTGGCTTTGCAGGCAATTGGGAATCAATTTACATCAATATCCAGCTACCCAACTTCTGGGCATATACCCAAAGGATGCCCCATCCTACCAGAAGGACACTCACTCAGTTATGTTCATAGCAGCTTTATTCAGATTAGTCAGAAACTGGAAACAATCTAGATGTTCCTCAACAGAAGAATAGATAAAGAAAATGTGGTACATCTACACAACTGAGCATTGCTCAGCTGTTAAAAAAATAATGACACCATAAAATTAGTAGGTGAATGGATGGAGCTAGAAAAAAAAAATCATCCTGAGTGAGGTAACCCAGATCCAGAAAGACAAACATAGTATGAACTCACTCATAAGTGGATATTTGCTGTTGAGCAAATGATAATCATGCTACAATACACAGACTCGGAGAAGATGACTAACAAAGATGTTTCAATGAAAGGACAATGGATCTCCCTGGGAAGGGGAAACAGAAGAGATTTTCTGGGTGAACTGGGGTTGAGTGGTGATGGGAATAGAAGGGATGGGGCACGGTGGAGGGAGATCGTACTGGGAGAAACTGGAAGAGCTAGACATTTCAGAGGTGAAAACCTAGTGCAATAGAAATTCCCAGGAATGTATGAAGGACCTTAACCAGCCTTTTGTAACCAGGAAAATCTTCCAGTGGACACACTTGGACACCAACTGAACCACAAAATCATTAATGTACAATTTGTCTTACTTGAAAGATGTGATGGGTTATATGTAGCACAGAACTTGTGGGATGGCCAAACAATGACTGGTCTAACTTGAGATCCACTCCACAAGAGGGCACCCACACCTGACACTACCTGGAGGGTCAGAACACAGAGGCTGGACAGCCCAGAGACCTAGGATAGAACCAAACATGCCTAGAAAAAAAAGTCAGTGAAATGACTCCTAATGATACTCTTCTATACTCCTAGACTAGACCCTAGCATAATCATCAGAGAGGCTTCATCTAGCAACTGATAAGAGGAGATGCAGATACCCACATCTGAACATTAGGCAGAGCTCAGGGAATCCACAGAAGAAGAGGAGGTAGGATTGTTGGAGTAAGGGGTCAAGGATGCCATAGAAACAGAGCCCACAAGGTCAACTCTGTAGGGCTCATAGGAGCTCACAGAGATTGGAGGGACAATCAGGGACCCTGTATGGGTATGATCTAGGTCCTCTACATGTATGTTATGGTACTCCTAACAGTGGAAGCAGGGGATATTTCTGGCTCTTTTGTCTGCTTTTGGGACCTCTTTTCTCATACTGGGTGGCCTCACCTAGCCTTTATATGGCATGATGCACCTAGTCTTGTAACTTGTTATGCCATGTTTGGTTGACATCCCTGGGAGGCCTGCTCTTTTCTGACAGAAAATGGAGAAGTGGATCTAGGAGAAAGGAGAGGGGGAGGAGATTGGCAGGAGCGGGGAGGTGAAAAGGCGGTCAGGTCAGAATATAATATATAAATAAATTAATTTAAGATTACACATGTCAATAAATGTGATAAAGTATATTTCAAACAAAATTTAAAAAGCGAATAAGTGCATGGCATCATCCAGTTTGGCATTATTTTTTAATGAGACCCAGGAAAAACTCAGCAGGTACTTTCCTGGTACTGATCTCTGATCAGTTTTGTTTTGAGGAAATAGAAAGCTTTCTTAAAAGAACACTGACATTTTTTTTTTTTTAAATCTTAAGCATATTTTGTAATGTGTATGTGACTTGGAAATTATTGGTTTACTACTTCATTTAAAATGACAATGTGGCAATGAAGACTAAATTGAGCTTTCTGCATTCTGTGTTGGGCTATTGCTCCAGCTGTGTCTCCCAAGTACCACAATGAAGATGCATCACACCACACCGGATGCAAAAAGGCAAAACACAAGAAGACAGAACACTCTAACATATACTTTAAAGACAAACCATTTCCTGGTGTGTGTGCTTGAAACTTAATTTGGCCATTGGTCTTCCCTCCTATAAGCAAAAAGGACCAAGAAAAAGACTAATAAAGTCTGCTTAAATTATTCCCATTTTATGCCTTGTCCGTCACTGCCATTTCCAAGTGCAAAGCCACTGTGGGATTTTATAGCATACTAATTCCCTCAAGACCACTGCTCTGTACTGATTTTGGTTACAATGTTTCCTACTTGGCTTTCCCAAGTCCTCCTTTCGGGATGCTATGTCTCCTTTCCCCGGTCCTCTCTGTAATGATTATGTTTACCCTGGTGTTATTGATTTCTAATGTTATTCAACAGGAAACATGAATGAGGCATTTCTGCTCAGTTTTCCATTTTGTCCATGAGAATTCCAGTTTTACCTATGTTTACCATACATATAAATGTATAATGTATACAATGTATTTGTTATACATGTTCTCATTTTATATAACTTACGCTGGTCCTGAACTGGTGAACATCCTGATTTCCTCTTCTAAATGCTGGCATTAAAGAAATTAAGAAAGAAATCAAAGTCTTCCTAGAATTCAATGAAAATGAATCTACAACGTATCCAAACTTGTGGGACACAATGAAAGCAGTCTTAAGAGGAAAATTCATAGCGCTAGACGCCTATATGAAAAACCTTGAGAAATCCCACACTAGAGACCTAACAGCGCAGCTGAAAGCCTTAGAACAATTAGAAGCGAA